>APFE031464636.1:141797-154890 GCA_000404065.3 Pinus taeda | reverse complement strand
AATATACATCTGCATGTGGGGTGATCACCAAGGCATGCCAACATAACCATCAATTATATATTTACGCTATTGTTTCATGAGTCATTGAGCAAGTAGGAAATGGAGGGTGGAAAGTATAACTTGGGTTGAAATAGTGCAGGCTCGTTTTCTCTTTTCACTTAGCACTAACTCTCTGCCATTATGGAGTCTATGTTCATAATTCAATATAGAATGATATTGTGTCATCTAGCATTAAAGTGCTCAGAATATTATAACCCTTAACATGCAAACTTGTTAATGGAGCTATTAATTTTGTCATTCTCCAATAAATATTTTTCCACGTAAATAGTGCATTTATAGGGGGAACAAATAGTTTTAAGCCCCATTATTATTTTTTTAGTTTGGACACCCATTGTTTGCTATATATCTTCATTTTTTCAGCTCCTCTCTGTCTTCACTACGACAATGCTATAACTTATGTTTTCTATTCATACTCGGAAGCCTTACTTTGGCATTCCCCTTTTCTGTATGGTTTAACATGGGAACTTGCATTTGGCTATTTTCATCCTATTTACCTCCCCTTCTTGAGCTCCTCCCTTCTTGGTTTTATATTTTAATTCCAAGTTTCAAGCCTCCATTGGTCCTCTACCCAATCACTAAGCTTGGTCATTCTCATTCCTTCTCCATGCCCCTCTCACCAATCTTCGACCTTGTCATTTTTTTGGCTTAATTATTTCACTCCTTCAAAACCTCTCATTAAGATAGTCTTAATGTCCCATAGAGATTCTACTCTCTTTGGTCCAAGAAGTAATGAGCCTTATGCATAGACTCAAACTCAAGCAAGTGTCAAGACAATAACTCTCGCAGATACAAGGAACTCACTCCTTGCTCGGTGTAGGAAGAATTGGATGTTGTTGAGAATGAAGTTCAAATTGAAAGAAGGTTTTTGTTGGACATATAAGTGGAAGAAGATGTGGGCATTGGGTCCTACACACGAGTAACACCTGTACTAGAGAAACCCAGAATACAAAATTTATGGATCTATACTGGGAGTTAATGTTGAATAATCTAGGGCAAATGAAGTTAATGTGATTCTTCTTAGCATGATAACTATTTGTGAGGTATTTTCAATTTTTCTTCTTATTTCAATATTCACTTATTATTAGAGTGTGTCTTCTTTAGTTCACCAAATAGCTACCAAAATAAAGACACAAGAACACAAGATGTTTGGCTTTCTGCCGGGGCCAAAGCCTCTCCCTCTTGGAGAGGAAAACCCACAAAAAATTCTTCTTATAGAGATTCCAATTGACGAATACTAAGACCATGACCCTTGACCTATTATGCTACTCCAAGACCAAGACACCAATCCTCTTCTTCTTCATAGCTGAGATCATCATCACTGCTACTAAAGTCATCATTGTTGCTTCATCAAATCCATCATTGTTGCACCTTCATTGAGATATTCATTATAACAATGAGATCATTATTGCACCTTCATTGTCAGATCTTCATGATATATTTTCATGATTGATGCTTGTAACTATGTCTTCATCAAACAGAGACTGAGAACTTAACTTCATCCAGATTGTATGCTATGTCAGAGTATGTTACTGAGAGATCTATTAATCACAATTACATCGAGACTGAGTGAGCTACGATGGAATCATTAAGATTCATTATGTTTCTATTCAATTATGACTATGTTCAGAATGAGATATTATGACTGTCTTCTTTGTTTGATCACCAAGATTCTCTTATTACAGCTATCCCGAGACTTTGACTGTAAATCTTCTTCATTACAAGTATGTTGAGATTGTATCTCTCCATCCACACGTATGTCGAGACTATAATAGTAAGTATGTGGATAATTTCTTATACGGTGACTATTTTTAGCATGCTGAGACTGTAATTTCTACCGAAGTTGCAGAGGTATCCTTACTCCTGTAATATAGATATTTGACTTGTACGCATACGCAAATTACCCTGTGAAAGACCTCCAAAAATCTCAGACAAGTCTGAGTTCTTCACTACTATTTTACAGATACCCTAGTTGGGTATTTATAGTAGTTCATTCTCCATAATAAGGTGACATGTCCATTGAAAATATATGTCTGTTATTTGAGCCGACTTGTCATTTATATATATTTGTAGGCTGACATGATTGCGTTTTACATAGTTTTTTTAGCTGATGTCTTCAGGAGGATTGTGCTTGTCTTGGAGAGCCTTTTAAACTAGTATCATATTTACACATAGGCTCATGAAGATCTCCTTATACATGACTTTGACTCTTTGACTTTTCTAGACCCATGAAATGAGCAAGAAATTCATTCTTGTAATTTACAAAAATAATATTTCTTTTTCTTGACAAGTACCAAGATCAAAATTACATTTGTAAATACCAAACCTAGTTACACTTTCTTCAACATTCCCTCTCAACTAGAGAGGTATTTATAATGGTACTTGTTCATTCTCAATTTGAATAATTTCTCATAAGAATAATTGGATTGGTAACTTCTCTTATAGCATCATATTAACCAACATTGTTTCCACAAAAAGGGCTTGACTGACAACTCTATCTCTCATCAGATTAGAGAACACACAATGTTGGTGAGACAAATGACTATAGACACCTTCATCATTGTCTCTCAAGGTACATGCCCACCTGGGTGTTCATTGAGTATGACCTTATATGATTATTCCTATCTTGTGTTCCCAGCCCTCAAAGAATATTGATCCTCTTGCACACTCTTGTCTTGGATGCCTTACACATCCTCAAAGAGAATCAGATGCCAGATGATTACCCAATCCTTAATTCTTTCTTCCAAAATTAAGACAATAATGGTGTATCTATCTCTACCTCTCACTTGGGGAAGATATGCCCAAGTTTCCTCTGATCAAAAACTTGCCCAAGCAACTTTTTAATTAGGAACTTGTTAGAGCTCCCTCTTAGCTATGGACTCTTCTATATATCAACAACTTCTTCTTTGTAGGTCATTTGGCTGCTTAATCAAGTTCTTTCCTCAATGTCATGAATCTTAGTTGAGCTTCTTCCTTGTAGGGAAACAACCATCAATCACTTTCCTCAGTTCGTCATGTCATTCCTTTCTTCATGGAAAGAGGCCTTCTTCATATCTAGAACCTTCGTCATATCACTACTTCTTTCTCATCATGCTTCTTCAATCCATCACATGAATGCTAGTTGTAATTGTAAGTAGCCCTGTATGAACTTCTCCATTTATTATTCAAGAAACATATCATTAAATAAAATCATACCTTACTATATGGATCTTCATCATGACATCTTTTTGTAGGTATTAGCATCTTGCATACATGTTGACACATATCCCAAAGATATATATTGTCAAGGGTCTCCATTTTTTTTAGAATTTCATCTGAGTCTTCATATCTTTCTGGGAGATTTCCTAGTCAACTCTTCTTGGTCTTTTATATGTTGATTGCCTTCATCATAGTTACATAGCTCACGATATCTTTCTTCCTCACACATTCCATTCTCAAGGGTTTCTAATTGGAGTTCTATAGTTGTAGTCGACCACCTCATACTTTATATAAGGACATATTATTTTGATTTCATTTAGTGTGACTTATGCCTTTCTGCATCTTTTCATAGGAGGAGATCATTTTCCCTTGATCATTCTTCTTAAGATAGAAGTGATGATCTATATTACCTACAACCATACAACATGACATTATAAAATTAAATACACATATACATTTTTCATTTCACCTTTAGGTCATCTAGGCTTCTTCCAACAAATTTCTTGATTGAAGTGTATTCAACCCCTTCATTTGCTTCTATTCTTATGTCACCATAACATCATCCATGAATTCCATGAGCTGGATTTCTTGATGAAACACTTGCTTCCTCTCTAGATTAGTGCATCATTCGATTAGGATTCTATCAGAGAATCTTGAGGATCTTGTATATCCTCATCTTGGAAGATGTTTCCCTTTTGACTTGATGTATGATATGAGCTGTCTTGGATTACTTCTTCCTTTCCTTCAATGTCCAATGAGCTTCCCAAGAGTTATATCTTTCATGTTTGACTGCCACCAACCTTTTCCTTCATGATTCCCATGGTGATACCACAATATTTTGCTTCTAATACTTTTATGATGTTGTGATGCATCTTAATATCATGGTCATATATTTAACAAAAGATTGACGGCTTATTTGTTAATTTCCTTTGTGAGGGGGGCCATCTTATCATAGTGGAGATCTGTTGCTCCCTCTTTACTTGGACCTTTTCTTTATTTCCTCCACATCTTCTGTGCGATATGAGCTTCTTTTCCACATTCTTTTCATAGCATTGATTTATTTATTTCTTCTGTCTTTCCTTTTCCTTTTTGCCATAATTGTGTCCTTCAACATTTTTGTGTTCTATCTAACAAAGATACCACAAGTTGTCGAATGAGGTCACCTTCTTTGTTCATGGATATTTTTTACCCTGATTATTATCTTCGTATCATCTTTCCTAGATCTCTCAATTGAGATCTCATGAAGATATTCTTTATTTCTTTGATACCTTCATTTTGTGTAGATCAGGTCCAAGTGATGTGACCTTCTATGCTACATTTTTCAAATAATATATCCTCTATCATTTAATATATCTCTTTGATGTCTTCTTTCTTGGTACATGGGGATGAGAGAACCTTAAGAGTTCCTTCCCATGAATCCAAAGAAGATATTTTTCCTTGATATGTTCACTAACTTATTTTATCTATGAGGATTATGACTTTCCTCCTCATTTCATGCAATTACCTTTGATGACCGATTCAATCCATAGATCTCCTTGCAGTAATGAAGTCATTTAATGAAACCTAATTATAGAAATGAAATACACTTACTTGCCAAGTGAAGATCAACACTTCTGCTTTATCACTTTGGTGTTGGTTGGAGAAGATGTATTGGAGTTTACTATTGGACGACATTCTCTTTGATGGAAATCATTTCTTCAATGGAAAAGTTTGCTCCCTTTTTATGAGGATGATCTAATGCTTCCTTTGGATGATCTTCTTCTAGGGCAAGGAAATGATCCTTTATTTTATAACCTTGAAGGTGATGACAATGCTTTTTCTTCTTCAATATTATTTACCTTCTTTAGTAGTGTAGATCAAGATTGATGCTAGGGTTTCAACCTGTTTCTTTGATTTTGATATCCTTTGAGTTTCCTTACTTTGTAAACATCTTGATGAGGTTCTTGGTGCCCTTTTGATGATGGCTTGTGGAGACACAAGTTCTTTTTGTTGTAGACTACTTGTTGTAGACTTGATCCTTCAATCTTGAAAAAACCCTTCAACATGCTTTGATGCCCTGGAAGACTAATCCTTATATGTCTCTTTGTTGCCCTTCCTTTAACTTCTAAACCTTAGATCTAATATAATGTTGAAGAATCTAGGGAAAATGTAGTTAATGTGATTATTCCTAGCATGATAAGTACGGAACCTAGTTACACTTTCTTCAACAGTTAAAAACTATCATGGGAAATATGCTCGTTTAAAGGAATGAAGCCCACGAATAATTCCTCCTCTACGTCAATGCTCTACAACAAAAATTCAATAAAATGGATAAAATAAACCTTAATGTCTATGAAGAAACTAGAAAATTCATATTTTCACAGTGGTG
This sequence comes from Pinus taeda, assembly GCA_000404065.3. Classification (NCBI taxonomy): domain Eukaryota; kingdom Viridiplantae; phylum Streptophyta; class Pinopsida; order Pinales; family Pinaceae; genus Pinus; species Pinus taeda. Next base: position 149,267 of record APFE031464636.1, on the reverse strand, counting down.
AAGAGGATGATCAAGCCCTTGCTCCTATCTAGGTTAACTCCCCCAACAGATAAGCATGTATCTAGATTTTCTCATTTTAATTCTAGATTATGGGTGTAGTCTTATCAGGGCTACATATAATTGTTATAGGTTTTTATTTACTAAAGTTATGTGAGTCTTGAACTTGGTTAATTAGTTAAATACTTCTATATTTTGAAACTAGTCATTAAAACTCTAGACATGTTATTATACTTTTTTTCTACTCCTCAAACCTATCTATCTTATCTATCTATCTATTCTATCTATCTATCTATCTATATTATATATATACTATATATATATATATTATATTTATATATATATATATATATATATATATATATATATAGATATATATATATATATTATAATTATTTTAAATTCGTTTTAATAATAAGTATTGAAATATAATTAAGTGTGAGGGTGGTTGAAGGTTTTTATATTTATAAAGTATTGCATATTTTTTCTCATGTTTTTTTTTTTAATTTTTAAAGATATATTCACATTTAAATAAATTGTATTAATTTGGGACATTCTTTAAGGTAATTAATTTTTTTCTTTTTCTTTTATGCCTAGTTTTTAAACTCTGAGTGAAGGTGGTTGGTTTAGCAAGACATAGAGATCTCTTTTGGGCGGATTGTTCTTACTATGCTCACCTCCAAATTCAAAATTCCTATTGGTTAGTAAGTTTTTGGGTAACCAAAATTGTAACGTATGCTTCTTACATTAAACCATGAGAGAAGAGAAGAATGTCTACAAATTTAGAACAAAAACCATTGTGAATAAATTATGAAATAAATAAAAAATAATTAATAATAATTTTTTTTGGGATAAAACTCTTCCTAGAGAAAAATAGCACATTCTAAATCACATTTATGTATTACCAACCTAGATCCATCTTAACCCCAAACCTATCAAGCATCGAGAGGGATTAAATCTCTCAAGGTATTGTTCTGGTGAAAACACAACAACCCCATTTTATTCTATCACAATAGACGCGAGGACCCTTTTTTGCATTGCATGTAGGCTTTGAGTGTGATTACATCATTTCAAGTCTAATTTGCCTTTTATTTACACTTGTTTTATTTTTATATTTTGCCTGAGTTGGATTAAGTTTGTTTATTAATAAACTTTGTAAATAAGTTTGTCTAAACATCTTAGATTAATGAATAAAACATAGCCCCCAAGGCCAAGATCTTCATTATTATTATTAGTGGCTAAATTTCCAAAAAGTGGTTTTGGCTTATATTATTAAGCGAATGAGGTCTTTTGATAAAGTGGATATAACGTATCATAACACCAAGACTTATTGATATCAGAAGATTCCTTTCAAAATCCCTGATATCATAATTCTTGGCCCAATTCAAAAGTGTTTTAGTTTACTGGACGGAGGATTAATGCAAATACTACATACCACGTAACCCTCCTCCACTCCTTTATATCGGAAAATCCCATATCGGAGTTTTGTTATGTGTCACCACTCAAAACCTTTGATCTCTAATATACAATATTCATTCGCCTCCAACCTACGACTCTGGTAACCATTCAAAAACAATATTCCTAAAGGCCTCCGCTCTGATATGTCGAATCACTCTGTTGATCTTCGAACTCCGATATATAAATTCCCCTGATCTCTGATCTATGATAAGCCTTCACTCCAACCTCTGACATGCCATTCCTTTCGATAAGTGGACCCAATATGCATATTAAATATGGTTTTATCAGAATTTTGTGTCCACCTTAATATCAAAACTATCTAATCGGAACAATTGTAAAACCTCTGATATTAAACCTCCGATATCAGAATCTGATTTAGTTATTACAATGATTTTAATTATGATTCTGCATCTACTCCATATTGGAGCTACCTAATATTGTAAATACTTTGTATTGTCTCATTTTAAAAGTTGATGAGCTTATCTCTGATACCACTCAACTCTTTCCACATGTCACTCTTGTTCTGGTCACTATTATTATTATTATTATTATAAAATTTCACTTAATTAAAATTAAAATATTTTAGGGCATAATTAAAATTCATACATGTATTTGAGTTTTTCGTTATTTTTTATGGCTAATTTTGATTTCTCTGTTAACAGGGAAACACTTGGGCCGAATCGAATAGGATCATTCAATCAACCACCACTCAACCATGTATCAAGATTGAAACCAAAATAGATAGAGGAATTCAAAGAAAAATCTTAAACAAAGACTAATACCCTGAAGAGCGTGACCTTGTTGGCCAATCAGCTTAGTGGTTATCAACATAAAATAAATCAAACTCAACAACGTAGTTCTAAACTAGGAAGATTTTTGTAACAAAAACTAAAAATGCCAACACATGGATAACAAATCAATCCTTCAACTAAAGAACAACACTTCATGGAAACAATTTCCAAAATCAACTTTCCATTTCTCGAGAGAATCAGGGGAATCTGTTAGCTTTGTAAATCTACATAAATACCCGAGCATTCAATCTTGTAGAGGGATCATGATCACACATAGGGGGATTCTTTGTAATAATTTGATTTGTACTTTCACACTATTGCAGAGCACAGAGAGTTTTATTTTAGATATTGTAGAGAAGTTATGGCTCTGTTATAAAGGGACTTTGCACTATTGCAAGCACTTTCATTAAGGGTCAGAGCTACTCTCGGAACTATGGTAATAAAATTTTGACATGGTTTTAATTAATTCTTATTATTGTGTACTATTACCAAATGTAGGATTATTATCTCACTGTTAACATTTCATTTTTGTTTTTGACCTTTATTCTAAACAATATTATGTTTATTTGATATTATGCACTCTTGTTGTGTCATTGACATTTTTCTATTGAAACTTTGTTAAAGCTATCTTTGTTGGGTAGAATGAGATCAGAATCAATCTTAGTTCATTGAAATATTCCTGTGGTGACTAATAACTTTTATTATTCATTTTTAGGCTTATTTTACTTTCACTTGTATGAGTTAATGTGAACTACTTTCTTTAATTAGTACAAAATCACATGATGAATTATAGTAGTTCTTCCCCCCGTTTTAGCTAACTTTGTCTTTGATTAGGAGAGGACTATCCAATTCTAGTTTGAGATAGGTTTTTCATGTTTTATATTAGTTCTAAATCAAGACCTCTCTCAAAGAGGAAAAATTTAGTTGTGGCTTGGCTAAGCCCCAGATTAGCTTAAGGATCAATTTCTTGCTTGATCAACAAGAGGGTTGATCTGATGTATGTTCTCTATTAGTAGGTGAAAGTTATATTTTAAACTAGTGGAGATAGAGAGAAGGTAATTGGACCTAGTTTAACTAGTCGAAACCACCATTTCAATGGAAAATGAGCTGCTCTAAGTTGTTGACCGGGTGGTCTCCCTTATAATGTTGTAGGTAGAGATTTTTGAGCCTTCAACAAATGCAAACCTATTTTTTGAGTACAGAACTTGAGGAAAGGACTTTTCCTCAAGAGATTTGATCCCTCTTGGTGCTTGATATATTCAGGGTTAAAATGGATCTAGGTTAGTTTCTGTCGTGCATGGTCACACAAAAATTTTTGAACATCTAATTATTCTAATCATTCTAAATATACTAAATATGTCTAAGATTAATATGGTCATTTTAATTTTAAATTTTCTTAGTTACCTTCGTTTTTTGAGATGATAGAGATTTTTTATGACTTGAATGATGAAAATTGATGGAAACAATTTTGAATGCAAAGTGACAATGTAATATTGTTGAATGATAGAAAATGTGAATAATAAGAATGTAGTCATTTATAAACAATCTTAATTATGATCAATATTGAATTATTTTATTCTATTGTTCTTATTTCCACATCTATTATTTTTACCATATTTCATATTGATCATATGGAAAGGGAGGTTAAAATCACGGACCATTCAATTCTTTAACCCGAGCTATTGTAGTAAACATCATACCTTGTCTCTCTTTCTCTCCAATACTAGTAGTATTTTTCTCCAAATTCAATCATTGTGACATAGGGAGTGTTAAACCCCAGGTAAGTGTCAATGATAGTTGTTTTCTATTACCTCATTTGAAATCAAAGTGACTAACAATGTTGAATAATGGAAAATGAGAATAATAAGAATGTAGTGAATTACAAATAGTTTACAGTTTCAAGAAGAAAACATTTTAGGTAAGTAAACATTTTATTTAAGATGAGAAATCATTATTTTATTTATGGCTGAATTAATGTAACATAAAAATCAATGCACTTCATTAATAATTTTTTTGTGCTTATACTAAAATGAATGCACACTATTAATCTAATTACTTTGAAACCAATGCATCTAGTGCAAGCACTCAAATAGGATTATAAATCAACATCTACACTTTAATCAATGCATTTAGTGAAAGAAATCAAATAGGATTATAAATCAGCATCTACACTGAAATCAATGCATCTAGTGCGAGCACTCAAATAGGATTATAAATCAACATCTACACTTTAATAAATGCATTTAGTGAAAGAAATAAAATAGGATTATAAATCAACATCTACACTTAAATCAATGCATCTAGTGCAAGAAATCAAATAGGATTAGAAATCAACATCTACACTTAAATCAATGCATCTAATGCAAGGAATCGAATAATATTAGAAAACAACAACTACGCTGAAATCAATGCATCTAGTGAAATCACTAAAAAAGGATTAGGAATCAACATCTACACAGAAATCAATGTATCAATTTTATTAGAAAACCAAAATATTCATGACTTTCTAAATCCAACTTCTTTTATCTTCTGTAAAAGATTTACTTCCTCTTCTTCTATGGTTAATAATCTTAATATCATATAATTTATAATATATGTATGTGTATCTGTGTCTTTTTCTCTCCATCTCTCTTCTTTCCTATTTTGTGTCTATTCTCCATCTCCTCTCCTTTTCTATCCCACCTCTTTCTCTCTCATTTGTCTCACCCTCCCTCTCTCCCCCATTATCTCTCCCTCTCTCTCTCTACTTTTCTACTCTCTTTGTCTCTCTCTTATTCCTCTCTCCTTGTCATCTATATCTATATCTTCCTCCTTATCTCCTTATTTGTATCTGTATCTCACCCTCACCAAACACATACAAACTCTCTCTCCATATCTATATATCTCTCCCTCCCTCTCTTTGTCTCTCTCTTCTTCCCCCTCTGCCACCTCCATCTATATCTTTATCTTCCTTTGTCTTTCCTCCTCTGTCTATCTATCTCACCCCCAAAACATACAAAATATCTCTCCATATCTATCTCTCTCTATCCCTCCCTCTTCCTCTCCCTTTCTCTCTCTTCCCCCACTCTCTCTCTCTCTTCTCATTCTCTCCATCTCTTTATCCTTATCTCTCTTTTTTCCTTCCTTCTCTCCCCTCTCCCTTACTCTCTCCCTCTCCACCTTTCTCTTTGTGTCTTTCTTCTTCCCTCCCTCTCTCCTGCTCTCTCTCAAGTCCTCTCTCTCTTTCATCATCTCTCTCCCACCTCCCTTTGTCTTCCCCCATCTCTCTCTTTCTCTATGTGCCATCTAACTCTATCACTATCTCCCTCCCTCTCTCATTCTCTCTCTTCCCCTCTCTCCCTCCCTACATATCTATATCTCCTACTCTCTCTCTTCTATCTCCTCTCCTTCTCTCTCTCTTCCCTCCTCTCATCTCTCCCTCTCCATCTCTCCCTTGTCACTCCCTGTCTCTCTCCAATGTTAATTTTTTTAACTATGGTTGATATTCATAATTTATATTTTAAACCTTTGATGTATTTATAATGATAAATGTAAAGCATGCTATTCATGATAGTGATAAAAGAAAAATAATAAAGGCATGTTCTTCATGCGCTTTGCAAAAGACAAAAAAAGTGAATTTTAAAATTTGAATATTTTGGCTCCACAAAGTCAAGTTTGCCCCAATATTGATGGCACCCATTACACAATTTAGATCTCTCCAAGAAGAAATTTTAGATCATTTGTGTGAGTATGTAAGGAAGAATATGACATTCAAACCTATCTATGTTGTTCAAGGATGAATCTTTGTAAATGAAGGACAAATCTTCGTAATTGAAGGATGAATCTCGACGATAATACTCTATCAAAAAGATCAAAATTATACGGAAGGAATCTCTGTGGAATATGAACATGTTTCAAGACCAGACTGAGATCCTCTCTATATGAAGAAGTAGATCAAGATTCTCTATATAAAGAAGCGGATCGAGTTCTATGGATGAAGAAGCTAGCTGATTTCTCCAGGCATAAGGATGACTTGACTAAAAGGGATTTTAGGCTAAGTTTGACTAGAATAATGTTGATGGTCAGTTTGACCAAGGGTTTGACTTAGATGTACCTTTTGTTAAATAAATCAATTTCTCTAAGGAAATGGTTGTTGGGTTTTCTAAAGGTAAATGCTTGTGTTCTTGATTTGGCTATCTCTTTATGATCCTAATGTCTATGGTTGAAGATCTTTTATGTAATTAATTTATGTTGAAATTGAATGAATTAAAGATTAAATTAAAGAAATCATATGAATTAATTATCGGATAAGAAAATATCTAAAGTTCAACATCGACCTATATCTCTCTATGTCTTTATTCTTCCCTTCCTCTCTCTCCCCCTCCAACTCCATCTCTCTCTCCACTCTTCCCTCCTCTCTCTCTTCCTTGCTTTCTCCCCCCATCTCTCTCTTCCCCCTCCCTCTCTCTCTCCCCCTCTGTCACTATCTCCCTCCCCCTCTCTCTTTTTACATTTTACATTACATTACATTTTATGTTACATTTACATATCTTTTAATTTGAATTTTAATTAAAACATGTGAAACCGACATTTAATTTATTTCTTCTCTATTTATGTTTTTCCCAATATTTTAAAAACTTTGACATACTTACATTACACCTCAATATCTTCCCACACTAGGTTGTAGAGTGCCTCTCGACGCAATAAGGGTGTCCATCATGAGTTTAAGGATTTTGGATAAATTTCAACAACATAACAATGAACAACAACTTGTACACTATTTTGCTCCAACCTTCACATTGAATACTAATAGACATAACAAAACATAATCCATTTATGGTTTTCAAATTCTACATACTGGAAACCACTAACAAGTGGCAAACTATTGCTATTGATCATTCATGTCATATTAATGATACATATTTATACATTACGTACAACTATTTCTTATTATTTCTCTCCATTTATTTTTTATCATAACTTTACATTTATTTGTTGCCACTGTTAGCGTTTGAGATTTCACCTAGGCTGAGATAGACAAACCTCAAAGCTACATCAAACCATTTCACCTCGTAGCTAGCCCTACGAGGTATGAGAAGGCTCTCTCGGGTAAAACTCGGTGGATTTTTCAATAGGATGATTTGACCAATTAGGAACAAGGATTTTAGGCTAGTAAACTGATAAGGGGGGTTGATTTAAAGTTTTTGGGTTTTTTGGTGGCAATTGGAGGGAGTGCAATTCAGGG
>APFE031464636.1:49185-140863 GCA_000404065.3 Pinus taeda | reverse complement strand
CTTGGTCAACCTCTTTTGAAGAATTTTCATCTTCGCCTTGCAAACATGCATTCTTGCCCAATAATGATTTTTCATGTTTCTTAGCAACTTGTTGTTCCGATTGGCCTTAGCCAACAACCCCTATAAGTGTGTGTTGACTCGGATAAGCATGGATTCTCTCTCTTTGGGCAGCAAGTCACCGGGCCTCCTATGGTTGATGACTCGGTCACTTCGAATTCTCCATAGCTCGTCCAATTCCTTCTCATCCTCCAGCTATTTATTTCGCTGCTCCAAATATGTGATTACCCATTTTGCCCTCAATAATTGTGTCTGCAGCGAATGAATCTCGGTGCTTTGCTCTCGGATGATATCCTTGAGCTCTGTGATAGGAGAATCAGTGTCGAGATCAATAACCGGAGCACCAAACACTCTCTCCTCAATCATGGGCTGCTTGCCCCTCTCTGCTACCTGTGCTGCTGTCGGCAATGAGGCCCCTTCCACCCGATGTGGAGATAACACTTGCTGATCTGATGATGACGACGAGACCCCTTCCACCTGCTGTGGAGAAAATACTCGTCGAGCTGCTGCAAACAATGTCCTATGACATCTCTGATATGTACACTGTAGTGGGGAAACAACATGTGTCGGCACCATAATCTCTGCCTGGCGTGATGGACCTCCCTCCTCATGAATGATTTGTGGCTCTGGCTGACCTCTCTGTGGCTCTGGCTCTGGCCGTGATGTCGCTGTAAAGACCTCATGAGAAATGAAGTCTGCCCATGAAATGCCCTGCTGCCTCAACTGATGGGAAACAATGAGCTAAATGAGACCATGATGGCACAGACTCCTATGCTACTGGGCTGGGGTCCACCTCTGAAATACGGATGACATCCTCTGAATGTCCTGGCAGAAGAAAACCGGGATGTTCATCATCCTCACCCTGGTAAAGTGCATCAACATGCGAATATGACAAGTGGAGACTAGTGAAAATCTTCCGTCACATGTAAAGTACTGCATGATAAGCTTCATGATCGAAGCATACTCCGCCCGGAGGAATCTGGAAGGAAAGATCCCTGACAAGTGGCTCACAAATGAGGCCCTGACATATGGCTCAAAAAAGATAAAGTCCAGCAGTTTGTGCTTGGGCCACACTTCCCCTACATTCGGTATCTCGGTAGCCTCTGAAATCATCTCTGGAGATAACACAAAATTCACACCTGCAAGAGTGACTTGCCCATCATGAAGGTGCAAAACAAATAAACGTGCCAACTCACTATGATGCTGAATGTGAGCAAGCCTCTCATAGAACTGAAAACATGACATGTACCGAAAACCGTTCATTGCCAAAGGACAAGCCTGCAATGCTGCCAAAGAAGTAGGTTCCTGTCTCCTATGATGACCACCCCTCTTAGGAACCCTCTGTTGTACCACCACCTCTGTAGCTGATGAATGGTCATCACTAGGCTCATAACTCTCGGTGTCTGACATGGTTTTGGAACCAGATGAGCAAGCTGAAAGGTAAATAGAACTGCTGCCTCTGCCTGCAAAATGCTGAGAAGTATGCTGTTTTCAAGGGGGAAAATCATAAGGGAACTGTTAGGGGAGGGATTTTTAATAAGGAATGGGAAATAAAAACAGGGATTTTTAAGGAAAATTCACAAAATGTAACACATATCATCTTATCATTTTTAAGAAATCATTTGCAACGAAACCATGTATGATAGGGACCAAGGGAAAGAACATAGGTTATGACAGGGGTATGGGACAACATTATCCATTTGATTTTTATCCTTTAATGAAGCAAACTCTGCTATCTGAAAGGAATTCATATACATTTGGTGATAAGGGAAAAAGGGTTTCATTTATATTTTTATCACACAGAGAAAAAGGGATTTCATTCTTCAAAAGGGAAAGAATAAAAAGGGAAAACAGAGTTTTGGTTTAGGAATACACAGCAACATTATTTTTTCATATCATAACCACAGCAATATGTCCATTCTGAATATATACACAGCTGCATTCTTTAATGTTTCTTTTTATAAATCTCATAACAGCAGCTTGCCTCTCTTTTTTTTATACCCAACCATATCTTTTTTTTTTCATATTTGGGTCATTTTGGCATTTTATTTTATTTTTCTTTTCACATCAATTTAATATATATTATATATTATATATATATATTTTATTCTTTATTTATTTTCTTGCTGTAGGTCCATTTAATTTGCTTGCTGTGGGAAGGAGAAAGGCATTTTAGGGTTTGTTTGGAATGTGAAGGGTATTAGGGTTTAGTGAAGAAATTTGGGAAGGGAAAGATTTAGTAGGAATATGGGATGGGAACCTTGTATTTCTTGCAAACGAAATAAATGAAATAATAAGACAAACATGTTGCAACACTTGTGAATTTATTTGACAAGGAAACAAGGATGGGATGAGAGGGATTTAACCTTGAAAAACAAACAAACCCTAGCACATTTGCCTACATTAACAACAGCTAAATTTCACCATTTCTCTTGCAAATTTTTGAAAAGGAAAACCATTAGACACATCATCATTCAATTATCACTTGCCATCATGGATGAATTTAGAGCCTACCTGGTCGATTTAGCAGTTTGGGAGGGCGATTTGAGTGATTTAGCAAGTTTCTGGCAAACCCAGCTCGACTAGTCGCACCTCCAACTCGACTAGTTGCACCTCTCTGACTGGTCGCACCAGTTCAAAAATTACACTGTGGGAGCAGCTCTGACTAATCGCACCTGCCCAACTGGTCGCACCTCCAACTCGACTAGTCGCTCCTCCAGAAATGACCAAAATCGCTGCAAAATCGCCTTTCTTTGCTTCTCTTTGTGTCTTGCAGGTTTGCAAATGCATAATGAGGCCATGAAGAGGGCTTTTTAGTTTTTATAGGTCCACATTGAAAAAAAAATTAAAACATCAAACCCACTTTCAAATGTTGCATGTTTTGGCAATTAATTTAACACTGTTTTTTAAGTTTCACTTTGCCTGAAATTGATCTTTTGAGTGTTTTCACTTGGTTCTTTTTGCAGGTTGATTCTCTGATGGATTTTGAGGAGGAAACCAAGGTTGTTGCCGGCATTCTGAAGATTTATGAAGATTTTCCTTATTTTTGCAAATTTCACATGACCTTGGGTTTAAAAACAGAGCTTTTAAATCCAAGGTATAAATGAGCTGTAGCTGATGAAAAATATCAATAGAACATAATTACAAACCTCCTTCTGGCTTGCTGAAGACTATCAGACTTTTGACTCATGACCTGGCAATGATTTTGACCGAAACTCTAGACCTAGACCTGGGATTTCAAGACAAAACTGAAACAAGTGTGACACAAGTTTTTTCAAATGATATGACCTGATTCCAGCAAAGCCAAGAAGGGAACAAGACCAGCTCCTCCATCAGTGTTATGGCATGCCTAACGAGATGCAAAACTGATGCTGATGAGACACCTACATATGCATATGCAAAGAGCTGTTTGATCAGCGATGGAGGGCTCAAGACCGACACTAACAGCCACTACTAATCATTAATATATGTTCCATTTTAAAACTATAATGTGTAAATACACATATAGCAACAAGCTACCCATTTTTAAAACTATAATAATAATTAATACATGCTCTGTTTTGAAACTACAATGTGTAAATACACATATAGCAACAAGCTACCCATTTTTAAAACTATACTAATAATTAATACATGCTCCATTTTAAAACTACAATGTGTAAATACACATATAGCAACAAGCTACCCATTTTTAAAATTGTAAAACATAAAGAGAAAAATTAGCTCACTCCCCTTTAGAATAGAAAAAAAAAATAAAAATTAATGAAAACGAATTAACTTTTTATTTATTTATTTTTTTACGAGTGGGAAAACCTATCATAACTCATTTGTCAAAATAGCAGTGGGGACGACCATCACTAGGTGCTATTCGTGAAGATAAGCTTATTTGGCATCACTATCATTCAAGAAAACCACACCACCTAGAATTAATCGTTAATATGTTCCTTGTGTCCAAGGAAGGCAAGCTCTTAACCAAGTAGAAGCAATTTTAGGTCATACTCCAAGCGAGAAAGAACTTCTAATTCTATAATGAATAAGAGTGATAAAAATAATTTATTTATTTATTTATAGATTGATAAAAAATCTATATAAAAGAAAAATGGATAAATATATTGATGACCTTTCTTGATTTACTTTGTATTTTCACTCATTTAAAATATATATAGTTTTTTTAAGTTTTGATTTTTTAAGTATATTTTTTAATTAATTTTATTTAAAATTTAATAAAATATATAGATTTGAGTGGTATAAACTTCCCAATCCAAGTATTTTGAAGATTTTTCTTATGTAAATCTATTTATTGTGAAAAAAATGCATTGCAAAAATTACAATTTAACATTAAATTACAACTTTATTAAAGAAAACAAAACCAATTTAATTTAGAAACGAAAACCAATGTGCAACATAGGATTTGATTACCTCTTGAAAATCAACTATTCCCTTCATTGTCATTAGAGTCATCATATATCATGATTATATTTTTCTATCTCATACATACTCTCCTAATCATCCATACTAGAGATGATTTTTCCATAGCATGACATGTGGAATTAAGGTTACAATCACACATACATAAAATGACACAAAATTGATGAAGGTTACTCCAATGGCTATACCCATATTTCCAACATAGCTGATCTCAGCCATAGACATAGCTGATTTAGCTCTGTTGCTGTTGGAGCCCTTCAGTATTCCATGTTTGGAGGGTGACCTTACAATAGGGCTACCAATTTTGCTTATGGTGTACATTTCTTCCACCCATGAAGATGAAAACAAGGATGAAAACCTCTTCCATCAAAGGCTTTAAAAGTTGTTGGAGATTGATTAGTTGTTGGAGATACTAAAGATTTCCAAAAGGAAAAGGAAAAAATACATGTCGATGCTCCTTCGTTAATCACTGTTCGAAATACTCATCGAGTTTTGAGATGAATTGGTATCTGGAAAGCCAGTTGTTGTGAGAGACGTGTGACATGATTTTTGAGATCGAAAACAATCAAATTGGAGTCATGAGGACCTACTACTCCTATGGCATATAATAATAACTTCCTTTGTGTTGGACAAGTCTGCAGAACTTCAAGAGCTGATATTGCTGAAGGTGACATAGCCAAATATTCAATGATGTTATAGTTCTGAGAAACCCTAGTGTGGAGCGATAAAAAGGGTCTTTTTAACACCTAATTACCTCACATTAATTATCAACCCAGGGACGACTTTTTATTTCAAGAGTGTACTCTGTCTGAGGCGGCTATTTACTTAAGAGCAATGTTTTGCAGTATAGTTCTTAAAACCCACAAGTAAATAAATGCTTGAAACAAAATCTAATTGGAACAGTAAGAAACGAAGATGTTCTAAACTAAAATCATTCATTCAATCAATCATCAATTGAGGATATAGTAGCAATAACTCTTTCCTCTAGAAATTGATGCAAAAGGAATTAGAGTATGGATCATGGATCTGGGAGCATAATAGCGTCTGCTGTGTCTCACGACAGCCTTGATCCTCCTCTCGTCCTCTGATCTTTGGTTTCATTAAATAGACAAATATCAGAGGATAGATAATTACAATCATGATTTGTTTTACAAAATTGGATTGATTCTAACCATTTGATCAACAAGAACAAGGCGTATTTGGTTTTGCAGCTAAGATTTGGAGGGCGGCCGCAACAGCAAATCTCCGAAAATCGTGCTCAAAGAACCCTGCGTGTCTCCCTGTACAAGCCGTATTTGGGCAAACTGTTCTATATGAAGATAATTGGGCCCGTTCTGGACAAAACCCATGTTCCGGATTTTCCAAATTCGTTTTCATTTGCTCATAATCTTAACCGCAAAACTGTCACTCCTTAAAACAGCGAATTTCTGAGTTGGCTGATTTAAAAATCAAATCTTCAATCTAGAAGTTACTTTGGAGGCTAAAAATGGTAAATAAGGTTATAACCAACTTATTAGAACTATCATTGGTAAAATAATGCATAATCATCAATTTATTAGAAATAAAGGAGAATAAATAATATTCATCCATGAGAGCATAAATCATTTATAAAATGGATTTAAATGATAAATTATAATAAATGACATGATGAAGAATGGTAGAAATGGGTGGAATAAACATTCACAAGTGACAATAATCATGGCATATTAACAACCCCACACCTAGCATGAGCATTAAAGGATGAATTTTGGAGCATACCCTTATGAGGCAGATGAATTATCATATCAAGGTTTGGTTTTTCAATATGCAACGGTTTAGAAGAAGGAGGAGTAGATGTGGAAATTTAACCAGCTAGAGTCGAGTCATCTCCATGTTCAATAAGACTCTTTGATGTGTAATCTTTGGATCTCGTTGCTACCATAACTTTGGAAGACATTATCATGATATCTGCCAATGTAGATGAGGAGGATTGGTCATGAGAAAACATTTTGTTGTCCTGGGGAGGAAAGGGGTCCTTCAAAACAGCAGGAGTGGGTGAACCTTTGACAAATTTAGAAACTTCGGCATGATGTGGGACTCCTTGGTGTAATGATCTTCATCACAAATTAGGCAAGGATAATGAGGTTTCTTCTTTTCATCATATGGTTCATTCTTGTTTGATTTCTCCTTAGAACGAATGTTGTATTTAGATTTCCCTTTTCCCTTTTTCTTATTTCCAGATTTCTTACCCTTGCCAGTAGATGACTTTACGACATTTATTTCTGAAGTAATTTTGGGAGAAGGATCTTCAAATCTGAGTTTTCTTGGACTTTTTACTTTTATTCTTAGATTTTTGGTTTCATAGAACCAATCATGCCATCTGTGGCATGTGATCTGTAAGGGCTGGATTAGTTCGACCAAGGTGGTTTAAATTTGGGGTCTTTTCAGACAAAGTACCAGACTGAAACAAGATCAAGGTATTGAGCACGAGAAATTACTTGCTCCTCAGTTACAAAACCTTCTTTGGCCACATCTTCAGTTATTACTAGTAAAAGAGATTTTATGAACCATTTGGCCAAAATCTAGTCTGGAATGTAAATGTTAACCAGGCGACGTCTTCGTCTCCATTCATGAATGCGATCTAAGATATGGGTTGATGTTGACTTCTTTGAAGAAGTTAAAAGTTTGGTTCCATTATCATATCGAATGGGCAACTGAAAATGGGTCAAAAAAATGGTAGCAAGGGCATTAAATTTACTAAAGGAAGTGTGTGGTAATTCAGCATGCCATTTGGTTGCCGAACTAGTTAGGGTTCATTGAAAAAGGTCATAATCTAATAGAATCATGGATTAATGAGTTGGACGCGCACCAAAAATGATAGGTCATAACATGGTTTGATGGATCTTCGCCCGACTTACCTTCAAACTCAGGAATATTACTTGGCAACTTAGTAGGAATGGCTGGCCAAAATGGTAAATAAAGAAGATGATCATTAGTTAATCGAGAGAGGTTAGGAAAATCAAAAGTTGCAATGAAAGGGAACTAGTGGTTATGATCCTGAGATGGATATTGATAACCCTAAGGGACGAGTCCTATACTAGGAGGATGATACCTAGGTTATCCTGGAATAGACTAAGCATTTGAATCTGCATACCTCCTAGATATTTAGGATGAACCATATTGTATTGTGGCTACATAGGTACTTGAAATGTATGACCTAGATATGGTTGATTTTGAAATGGAAGACTCTGGCCCATTTGACCTTGAATGAACTATCCTTGGTTGATTTTGCAAAGGTTGACCATGGATAAATTGAGCATGAAGAGGTGGAATTTCAACAAACTGACTCTGGGGTTTAACGTGGAAAGGTTTCCTTTGAAATGATACTTTCATATATGGGATGATAGGCTATACAACAAGTATTTGGTTCATGGATGGAATTGTAGCAATAGATTGAACACCAGATACTTGAGGTAAAGACTGAACAAGGGGTTGCACTGTTACTTGTGATATAAGTGGGACAGTTACTTGTGATACTCCTGGAATGGGAGTTTGAGGAGAACCTGAATCTAGGTTCTGAAGAGTCATTAGTACAACATATTGTACCAAGGTTTGAGGAGTACTTGGGACAGGATGCTGAAGTGGTTGATGGGTAGGTGTCAATGGATTAACCTGAACAATCGGTTGGACTTGAAATGACATACCTTGAAAAGGTAATTGTTGTATAGGTTGTCCAATACGTTGAACATGTTGCTACATGGGCACTTGAGAAGCAACTGGAATTTACTGTTGATTTAATGAAGGGTTCCATATTGTATTTATTCTAGGGTAAGGCATTCCAACGACGGGTTGAGGCATAATAGGTTGACCAAACTGGATTGAGGCATTTGAGCATAGTTAAGATAATTTATGGCCAGTTGTTTCCCCCCATATTTAGGGTAAGATCCACCTAAAGGTTGTTCTCTGGGTGGAGGATATGATGGTTTCCCCCAGATGGGTAATAACCACCTATTGTTTTGATTTTAGGATTACCAACATTAACGGAAATCATATTAATAAATTATTTAGATCTCAAACCTTCATTGGTAGGATTAATTACCCCAATTAACATGTTTGAAGATGAATTTGAGGAATAATCTCCTAAATAAGCTCCAAAAAGAGAGTGATATCCAAGTCGTAGAAAACCACCATACAATTTTGACTCTGGAGAAGTAGAAAATATAGATGTGTTTGGTGAGGTACCTCTAGAAGCCATCATAGACCAATCAAAACCTAGTACGGTAGAGTAAGGAGTCGTGTATCGTGGAATCCCTTGTCCTAGAAAGTTCAAGGGTGTGAAATACCAAGGGTCAAGGTGAAGATATCTAAACAAAAGCTCGGAGACATCTGATGGTTCACTGGTAGGAACTATTGGTTCTTCCTCTTCGTCTGAAACAAGTTCTTCAATGCTAATGAGACCAGGAGGGAGACTATGAGTAATAATAAGTTTCACATACGGTGAATGTGGAGGATATGGAATATGCATTGTAGTAGGCTTATAAGTATCATGTTCAGAAATATCAAGCTCAGGTTTGTCAATATTTGGTTTATAAATGGGATTTGTATCTTAAAAGTCTCCAGTATCTGATTCAGTTTGAATGAGTTCAGTAATTTGTAAAGCAATTCCTTCTAAGCATGATGTTAATTTCTGAGTTTGATCAAATTTAGTTTTGTCACTTCAAGGCCTAAAATAATAGATTTTTTAGACTGATTAACTTCAATTCATTTTACATCAGAGTTTATAATAGTATAAGTTTTAGTTTCTATTACAATTCTGGATCCCGATGATTTAGATTTTTCATATTTATGTTTTCTAACTAACTCGGTGTATACTCAGGGGGATCCTTGAGTATCCTATGTGATTTTATTGGTAATTCTTCCACAATGAATTTTTTTTAATTAATAAATTACACAATATCTAAATTACACCTAAAGTCTCTAAAAAGTAAAAAGAACAACACAAAAAGTAACACATGCTACAAATCCGGGAGTTCAAACCATACAAACTGACTCTTCAGGGAGATCAATAATTACTAGTTGGGGATGAAATCCAATGTCGCAGTGACCAAGGTGAAAATATTTATAAAAATGAGTGTTTGGAACCAGTTACCCTGAATACATGCTTAATGAAATAGTCTGGAGCAAGTAACTCTTCTATAAACCATCTCGAGCAAAGATTACCCTCCAAAAAGTCCAAGTGAGTTTAGTCAACTTCTACTCTAGGTACAAGAGGACCTTCCCTCTACCGTCACCTTAGGTAGAGCCCTGGGATTATAGGCACTAAGTTCACTAAATACAACAATTTTACCTGGTGGACAGTCGCAGATCAGAAGTACATGCAAGGGCAGAGTAACAAGCTCAATCCTCATGAAGGCTCCTCCACATGATCAATTGGAGGTTTACTTTCAAGTGGCCCCAAGTACCTTTTGGTACCGTTGTAATACATGAAAATCACTATATCTAGGACGATGAAGTGAGTATGATTACTTCACCAAATTCGACACGAACTCGTGCTTAACCCATGTACAGGAAGAGCTTCCCAGAGAAAAATGGAAATAATTAGATTTTATCCCCCTAACTCAAGATTCTATTGTTCGTTTGTAGCTTTGGAAAGTTTACTTCCTTCCCTATTCCAAATCCCTATACTTAAGCTACTGTAGGTGGCAACATCCCTAAAAAATGTAAAATTCTTAGAGATGAGTTTTAATTAATGTTGTATTATTAAGTTGTTCTTTACTCAATAGATAATGAAAGTGAAACTTATGATGTTATGACATTACTTGAAATCTTAATGTACTAAAAAATGCAATAACAACTTTCAAATCTGATGAAATCCTATTTAGAGGAAAGAAAGAGTTTCTTTGTTTTTTTTGAAATGAAATGAAAAACTCCAAATTTTCCAATTTTTCTAAAACAACCAATTTAATTTTAATGTAATGAAATGTAGGAAACAAAACAACTTCCTGATTTCCCTAAATGTTAAATAAACCAAAATACTCTTTATCTTTTATCACAAAAAACTTTCAAGTACATAGAAATCAATCAAGAGAGTTGGAGAAAAACACATTTTCCCTATGAATTCTTTGACTTAATGATAATAAACAGTGTAATTGTGAGAAATTCCCAAGATTGAAAGCAACAATTTCCTTTATCAAAAAAAAAAATGATCACAATTTCTTCACAAAAGCACTAGATCTCAAGAAACCCTAATTTTCACTCTAAAATGAGTTATCTACAAATAAGAAAAAAACTAAGGCTAACTAGTGTATTTGATAGAGCAAAATGAGAATGTCATAAACATAAGGACAACCTATCTTGTTTTGATTAATCAGAAAATAAACTAGGCAAAACCCTAAGCAATTTCTTCAAAGAGATCTAATCCTCAAAAAACATTGACAAAGAACTCAAATGAGTTCAGAAGAGGCATAACACAATCTAAATAAAGATAATGACACTTCAAGGAAAAACAAACTCATGTCTAGGTTGAAGCAAAGGCCAAATTTTCAAAAACATTCAAGGCATGTGTAGGTAAACAGTACAAAACATAGTGCGTGCGCTTGGTTGCCAACACAATCTAAATAAAGATAATGACACTTCAAGGAAAAACAAACTCGGGTCTAGGTTGAAGCAAAGGCCAAATTCTCAAAAACATTCAAGGCATGTGTAGGTAAACAGTAAAAAACATAGTGTGTGCGCTTGGTTGCCAAGGCGAAACTAGTGCAGAATTGCGCTCTATCGATGAATGAAAACAGTGCAGGGGTAGAAAACTCAAGAAAAAATAAAAATTCAAAGAGTCAACCAAACAGATCTGAAAGGTCATTAATTTATAAAGTCTCAGGTCGAGATGGATCAGAAGAATCAGAAATAAAAACTAAGGAAAAATATGAGAACAGATATGTTCCCCAGTATGGTTGCCAATTTGTTACACTAAACAAGTCCCTCTTGTGGACAAGAGTGGTCTTCCTAGATCCTTGACGAAAACTAGAAATAAGCAAGACAATTGAACTAACCCTTTCCTTAAGTTAAACTTGTTTTAATTATCAGAATTAAAGCTAATGGATGTTCCTCTTACCTATTTCACGAAATGCTCGATGAAGATCCCTTGTTGTGATTCAATACAGCTCCTCAATGCTTGATAAGACTTGCAAACATCGACCATAAAAGGATTAAAAACACTTGCGATATAATAATCCAAACAAATTAACCTAATGATCAAGGAAATTAGGAATTAAATTTTCCTTAATAAACATTATAAACAATTATAAACCATTCATCATTCCAATAAGACAAATCAATGGGAGAAAGTGTTCATTTGTATTAATCAAATATTAAGAGGAGCCTTACAACCCTTTCCTTGATGTCGTGAGATCCCTCCCAAATTCCTTCAATCTCCTCCTTAGATGACAAGGTTTCCAATCTCAAACTAACAACATAAGTTTATCTTCTCTGAGTTCTCACCCTCTCAACACCTCTTCCCTCTAGTCATTTTATAGGCCAAGAGGAAGAAGTTTCAGATCCAAAAGAGGAGGATGAGACTCCTTAACTTAGGGATTAGGTTTCCATGAGAAAAGGGATTAAGATGCACCATCTAAGGGTTATGGTTGGAATGGTCATCACATGGAAGCTTTTAGTTGGGAAATATTTGACCAACTATATTTCTAGAATGTGATTTTTTTTTTTACTTTCTTGAATTCACCTACATGGGTTTATAGTGGCAGATAGAGCGCATCTATGCATTATTCTTAGAGTTTATTTCAGCGAATGCATGGGAAAACCTAGAAATATCAGCACAGGTGGAACTTAACAAGGTGTGACAACTATTTTCCCCAAATTTCTCATCTACTTCAGGATATTTTGGGTCATTTGACTTCCGAGGGAGTTGATTCAAACATATTCACAGATAGTAAAAAGGCCCATAAACTGATCAAGTGTCATCATGAAAAATTGACATGTAACATGTTGCCCCCTGGAGTGCGAAGTCTGTAAAATAAGTTTAAAATACTGAATTTCTTTATCATTCCAGGGATCAGATCAAAGGCAATGGTTGGAAACTTGTAGGGAACATTCAAGGATTACAATGAAAATATGTATCAAAAATCATCTTTGAGGTATGCATTACCATATTTAGAGTAAAGAGAACTCAATGAAAAAGCATGGAAAAATGAAAATCATATAGATAGTAGACACAACATGGGCGCTACCATCTATCATAAATGGGTTTACATAATCATGAATATAAAATATCCTTGCAACTTGGATTGATGAAACTAGATCTAGGGTCTTGATCTCCATCTCTCGATCCACAGTATGAATTTAACCATGCAAGTGAATGTTTTGAAGTCAAATATGGCAGAAACCACTTGATTACCAGTCAATGACGTGAACTATTAACAAGCGTGAGAGAAACCACCGATAATGACAATGGTTCTCAAGGTACTTCTAGTAAAATCTATGAAGTGTGAATAAATGATCTGAAGTCGAACACTCAGATAATCATTCAATCACAGGCTAATGATGAGAACCTATCGCTGAAGGTGAGAAACATTCCATTAATGCATGTAGGTCTTAAGGTATTGAAGGTTTCTAGATCAACTTCCTAGATAATGAGTTGAATTCAATAGGAAGTGATTCGTCGTAGGAAAGCCTACAACACAAAACACAATGTCAAGTTTTAAACATAGTTTATAAAGACTGACTCAAGGATGGCCGACTCGATTAAAGGCTAGAATTTGCAAAGAGATTTTGAACTAAGGTTGAACTTCTCTTGAACACATAACAACATGAAAATTGACTTGGAAACATTTGACTTAACGATAATACCAAAAGCTAAGAAGACCTTCAAATAAGGTTTGGTTAATTGTAAGACAAATGGATTTCCCAACCTGTACATGAGTGTGACAGAATGCCATTTTGAAGAGCGACATGCTATCTTTAGAAATGATAATATAAAATGGACACAATTTTCCCAATTCCCCCCCCCCCCCCCCCCCACCGCACCATTACTAGCAAGTACCAGTTTTATTTTTTACAAGCTTGAGGAGAATGACCTATTCTTGGACTGTAAGCTCATCCTTTGGATGATTCCATCGAAGTATTTTTAATGAATCCTAAGAAGGAATGGCTCAATCCCATTATGCTTAACAGGTCCTATACTATTTAGTTTTTATGAGTCCAGTAAAGGAGTAACTCGATGTTGTTTTATTTTAAAGAGTTTAAAAAGGACACAAAAAGAAAACTCATTCAGTTCTTTTACCGTAAAATTTTAACAAGCTCGAAGAAAGTAAAGCTCAACATTTTTCAATTTTATAGAGTCAGAAGAAAAACATAAGTAGACTCCATCATTTCTTTTTCGTAAGTTTTAGTCTCTCAGGTCCGAAAAAGGATAAAATAATATAAGAGAGAAATATATTGACCATGTTCGGTCAATGTATAATTTTTTCGTAAATATTCCTAACTTAGTCCATAAAAGGGGTAAATTTATGTTGAGTGGATGATTAATCATTTACGTTTATGAGTTCAAGCAAGCAAGTACTCAACATTATTTTTGTTTTGAAAGAGTCTGAAAAGGGCTTAAAAGAGGACTTCATGATTTTTGCTTTTCGTAATTTTTTAAGAGAATGAAGAGTGATAAAAGTATGCTAAATAGTCAAAATGATTCATCCTTGATTTGTAACCTATCCTGCACATTCAGACTCAATAAATCATCATAACTTCTTGAAAATTTAATTTCCCCTCTCAAAATGTCTTAAATATAAAAAATAATATTTTTTACTTTAAAAAACCCTATAAAAGTGGGAACAGTAAATTATTTTCGCCATTTACATTTTTACCATTTGGGAGCAAAGAGAGAATTTTTTACTACCAGACTTCTAGGACTGATTCTGATCTTACTGGTGGACGAAATGGCAGACTACTTCTTCCAGGTAGAAGATCTCTCCTTAACTTAGCTTTTCATCCGTTTAAAAATCCATTTTAAGCTTCCATTTATTTTTTTGGGGAAAAATTATGTTTAAAAATGTGCTCTCATCCCTGTGCTAATTCCTTTTAGTTGGGCCCATGCAAGCAAGTAAAATTTTCCATAAGGAAAATCATGGTTTGCATGAAATTTTACTCGAAAAATCTGCGTAGCTACCTTTTCTGTAAAACAATCGCTACGCAGGTAGTGAGGGCTTATTTTTAAACAAGATTTGAGCCTCAAAAACATGGGATGGCTTTCAAAAATTATTCTAATCCTTTTAAAATGGTCATTTTAGGCTATTTGATTATTCAAAATGGAGTGGAGGGAAAGAGAGCATAAAGCCAGTGATTTGGCAGCTTTCGTAGATCTAGCTACCATGCAGGCACTAAGAACTCGTGGCCTCCTAAAATACTGGCTCATTCATCGGATGAAAGTTTAGGTAGATCTAATGACATGGGTGGTAAGAACCTAGAATGACCAAGAACAATTTTTTGTGATCGCAGATCATCATATTACCATTAACGCCGATGAAATTTATTTCTTGACTTGGTTGTCTCATCTGGGAGCTGACATTTCATTATTTTGATAGAGGATAGGAGGAGATACTACTGGTGGGTATCTACGACACTTTTGCAGGGGTGAACCACCCAAGGATGGAATAATTGATATTCAGACCATCGAGCTCTTTCCCCTAAGGACCATTACTTTCACTGTTAGCAAGTTGTGTGGTAGTATTGCCCTTCATTTAGCCACACAGGCACAAATTCAGACTGCGATGGAATGTTGGGAATCCATAGTGTTCAACTGGTGTGAGGCAATGATGGTAAACATGAAGGGACAATTGACCTGATGCAAGAATGGGAAACTGAAGAATTCTGGTTACAACACCATTCTTGTTGCTTTTTCCCTGGAGAGGATTTCTCTTCTACGGTCACAATAGATTCCAGTAGATGAGGGGGGTGGGGCTAGGGATCCATACATGATGAGGTTGGTTGTGTTAGCTCTGCTACATATCTTTGATTTCTAAAGGTTGGAAGTGAGCTTGGTCCTTGGTCATGCTCAAAAGAGACTCACAATGGTCATTTTCGCCTTCCCTTGCACCGCTCATTCTCCCTTCATCAGTCCTCAAAATGATTAATTCCTTTATCGGGTCTGGGTTTAATCGCTATCACAAGTCGCATCTATGTGTGTATAAAGGTTGTGCCCCTCGACTTCCACTAATGTGATATTGCAATGTGATCTGATTGCAATCGCATATCGCCATACATAAATTCCCAAAACTACCAAAAACTCGATCTGACGACTCCCATCGCGATCGATAAAGCAACTCGCCCTATCACTCCTCCACCGTCCGATCAGTTTCGCCAAGATCGAACGGCCTTCGCACACTTTGTGCCCACAAAGCGATGGCATGTTAGCTCATGATGGAGAGCGATTTTTCTCTCTCCTTCATCGCTACGTGTCACGCGCTGAATGGAATCACATGCCCTCACCCTTTTAACGCCTAGTTCCCAAAGGCGGTGCGATAGAGACCGCTTACCACTTAATCCTCTATCCCTGCCCGATAACTGCTGCATGCCTTCATCGGCCGACCACTATTGGATCAGTTCCACCAAGATCCAATGGCCCATGCTCGTTCCACTCCCGCTTCTTCCAATATTCCCCACCAAGTCATCTCTACCGTCTATCCTCCCGATCCGACGACTGACCCTTCTCCCTCATCCAACTCATCCATCCGCCATGCAGTCCACATCCCTTGACCATTATGGCCACCTAAAGGACGAAAGTGATCGGCTCACTAGTACCAGTTGCAATTTCTCCTCAACAACCACATTCAACAAGTAGTATGGCCAAGGAGGAGAAGGACGAGGCACGAGAAAATAACTGCATTCAACAGTTATGGGACTTCATTCCATACGACACTCCACCTACTCGAGAGGATAGTGGAGCACCTGGAAAGATTAGATTCATCCCCTACAGCAAGAAAATGCACTCAGAAGCTCCATCAAGTAACTAAGTGTGGTTGGCGGTCAATTATGACCCCTCCATACTTGGAGTAGCCGAATGCCTTCGTAATGAAACTCTATATATACCCACAAACAAGATGTAATCAGGGTTGATGGTTGATGTTTTGATGTAAGGTTCAACCTCTGGAGGCTGTAACTATTTTGATACCTGCAGCGTCTCATCTTCATTTTCAGCTAATACAAGCTTCTTTTGCTGTTAATTGCTCATTTTTCATGCATCTTCTTTTCCAAGTTGTTCCTGATATGTTGTATTTCTGAGCTCTTGATCTTTAGCATTAGAGAATCTGTCATCTATCTCTGTGTTAAAGACTTGTATGTATTAGTGAATGAGTTATTCAGGTTTCTTTTCACCTAATTCTAGAGAGTCATCATCCTGTCTATGTATTAGGGAATTAGGTTTGCAGACTTCTTTACTGATTGTAGTCGGCCATCACATGGTCTTATGCATCTGCTAGTGTGATCAATATTCTCCATATTCACCCAATCTTCAAACTATGAGTAATTGGTGGTCTAAATCCTTGTAGTCTGGGGGTGTTCACACACGTCTGGGGTTAAGCAAGGTAGAAGTGGTTATCTGGCTTGAATAAGCATCATTCCTTCGATTCATCCATTTCCAACATTAATTTGAATTTTTATGTTCCCGAGCATCTTCGAGCTACAACTTAGGAGAGTTTCTTGGGGTGATAACATTAATTGGCACCATTTCCGGGGAGAGGAGATTGAAGCTAAACTTCCTTGGGAGAACAACAAAGTTCCAGCTTTGATGATAGACAAAGGATGGGCACATTTCTGGTTGTAATAATCTATTTGGCGACTCTACTAGAGGACCAACCTAGTGGTGATTCCACATTACAGTGCTAGCTCAGTTTGTGAGGCATACCCGAAGAAATTCTCAAAAATCACCAGTTGAACCAGTGCCTGACCCTAAGAAGATTGCTAAGAAAAGGAAAACATCACAGAAAGGAGCATCAGGATCAGGTAAGTCTAAAAAATCTTATGTATCTCTGCAAGATAAGATTATAGCTGAGAATATACAATTTGAATATATAGAGCCCAACATTGTTAGTGAAGAAATACCTGCACAGATTCATAAAGCTCCTTGTTCATTTAGTTCCCCTTTGGATCTTAGTCCAAAGAAAGCCTCCCATATAGTCCACCGTATTCCTTTGTCCCTGTCATCTATTTCACTACTTCCTACTATTCAATCTGCTAGTATCCATCCACCTACCTCAGTCATGGTAGGCCAACAGGAACCCACAAAGATGGAAAGAATCATAGCTGCTAGGTATGGACCCTTGGTCCTACTTGTCCCTTTAAATGCCATGCTTGTAGGAGAATATCAGAAATACATGCCTAAGTTCACTGGTACAGAGGGAGTAACAGCTGAAGAACACCTTGAATCTTTTTATAGTTATGTTAATAACCTAGATATCAGTGAAGATGATGTGTGGATGAGAGTGTTTGTCTAGAGCCTTGATGGTGAGGCTAGAAAGTGGTTCAGAGAATTGGCCCCTAGGTCCATAGCAGACATTGAAGCATTAGATGATGTATTTTTGAAGCATTGGGGAGATAAAAATAGCTTCTCTATTAGCATACTAAGTTTGGTAACCTCAAAAGGGAGAATGGGGAATCATTATCTGATTTTAATAAAAGATTTAACTGTATGTATAGTAAGATACTAGCTGAAGTAAAGCCTACCCCCACCTCTACCAAACTCACTTATGCCAATTCTTTTGACTCTGATTTTTGTTTGTTGTTGAGAGAAAGAAGATGTTCCACTCTAGCTGAAATGCAAGATGCAACGTTAGAAGTGGAATCTAATATCATGGCTGCAGAAAAGGTCAAAGGTCATGCTAATAGAAGGAAGCAGAAAGGTGAGACTTCTTCTTTCTCTGCTTCATCTTCAGAACCTAAATTAGACAAAATGACCAAAATGATAGAGTCATTGGCTGCTGAGATATCTAAGCTGAAGGAAGAGAAAAGCTCTGGAAAAGCAAGGCTTCCAAACACATTTGCTCCAAGAAACCCAAATCCATTCAAAAGCAAACGAACAGTTGTGAATCATTCATAGGGGTAAAGAAGCAAATGAAGAACAAATATTTAAGGCTCCTTTCCAAAAGGTAGTCATGGAGGAGGAACAACTTGAAGAAGAAGATGAAATTCATTGCATGGAAGATAAAGGCAGGGCTGTCCTTTTTACATTGGCTGCCTATGAAGAATCATTGCTACGAGACCAAACTAATCAAAGGTGGGACAAAGAGGTTTCTCTGCAGACCGATGAGCAGCAAAGATATAACCTGAGGTCAAAAGAAAAAAATGTCAAGGAGAATCTTGCCCAAAGAACTGTTGTCCCTGCAGAGAAACAAAACATCAAACAAAAGAAGCTAGCAGCTGATCCAGTCATCCTCAAAGCACTAGCTCAAGAGGTAAGAGGTCCTGACAAGCCCCCTTCACCTTTTAGCTTTGAATTAGAAGTCCAAAAGTTAAAAATATATGTTCCTCTGATAGAACTTGCAATGAGTGAAGTTTTTAGAAAGCCTATCCTTGATGCTCTTGAGCTGAAAGCCATACAAGCCTCCACTGACTATGTCAATTTGCAAGATGATAAGGCTACAATTGTGCTTAGCCCAATGACTGAACCTACTGATGACAACTCCCCATCATTCTATGTCTCCTTGACCATTCATGATAAAATCCTCCATAACTACTTGCTAGACACAGGGGCCAGCCACAATTTGATGCCTAAAGTTGTCATGGAAGAGTTAGGCCTTGATATCACCAGACCATATCATGATCTATTCTCGTTTGATTCAAGAAAGGTAAAATGCCTAGGATTAATCAAAGACCTGGCCATCACCCTAACTCAGTTGCCCATGAAGAGTATGATGATGGACATTGTGGTAGCAAATGTCTTCCCTAAATTTGGCATGTTGTTGTCTAGAGGGTGGATTAAGAGACGAGGTGAGACATTACATACTATTTTGTCTTATGCTACTATCCCAATATTTGGAGGAGAAAGCAGGAGATTGTATAGAGAAGCACAGCTGGCCTACATCATCAGTGATGACAAGAACCCTTCTAATAATCCCATTTATGCTATGGACACCGATTTTGGAGCATGTATCCTCCAAATTGAAGAACCCCATAAGGCCTCAATGCAGCTCAAGAAATCAATAGTCTAGGTTGAGGGAGAGAAAGGAAGTTTTGTTTGGGAGATGTTCTTTGATGGAGCATGTTCGAGGGAGATTGCAGGAGTAGGGGTGGTGTTGATTTCTCCAAAACAAGAAAGCACACATCTATCTTTTAAGTTGGCTTTCCAAGTTACCAACAATATAGCAGAGTATGAGGCTCTCATATTGGGTCTTAACGCAGCTAAAGACAGAGAAGTCAGAAACATAAAAGTGTTTGAAGATGTTGATCTTATCATTCAGCAAGTGAACAAAAATTTTCAAGCAAAGCACCCAAGGCTGAAAGCATATAGAGATGAGGTATGGAGACTCAAAGATTCTTTTGATAATTTTTTCATCTCATATATACCTAGAGTCAGGAATCAGCTTACTGATTCCCTTGTCGTGTCCACTAGCATGTTCATTCCTCCCATGCCTCCCAGACTAGTTTATGAAGTTCAAATGAAATATAGACCATCCTTGCCTGATAATGTCCAGCATTGGAAAGTTTTTGAAGATGATGATGAAGTGAATAGGTTTTTGCAAGTCATTGGTGAATTCTTTGAAATGAAAATTGATCAAGAGAATGAAGCCTTGGAAGAAAGTCCCCATCCCCAACTTAGAAACAAAATGGGAAAAAATAGAATTTTCCAATTACCCAGCAATCATATACCTAAAGGACTAGTGCTTCTAGAGAAGTTGTTTGACCAAAATGATGTGCCCTATAAGGTTGCCCAAAGAAAAGACCAATCTACAGTCCATAGGCATAACATAGGGAGTCTGGAACATTTGAGATATATAAATCTATCCACTCACCTATGTGTTGCCCAAAGTGTTGAATACTGCAATTTAATGAAGCAACTTGCTGATGTCTTTGCCTGGGAATATAGCGACCTAAAAACATATGACAAAAGGATCATCCAGCATAAAATCCCTTTAGAGAAAGACACCATCCCTTTCAAATAGAAGCTGAGACCAATATATCCTTTTCTCCTCCCTCTAATTGATAAAGAACTCAAGAAGTTACAGGCTGCCAAAATCATAGTCCCTCTCCGATATTCAAAATGGGTAGAAAATTTGGTAGTGGTAAGGAAGAAAAGTGGAGAAATCAGGCTCTAAGTTGATTTTGGAAACTTAAACAAGTGCTCTAAGAAAGACAATTATTCTCTACCCAAGATGGAGCATTTGCTGCAGAAGGTCTCAGGAGCCAAAGTAATGTCTTTCCTGGATGGATTTTCAAGGTATAACCAGGTTGCTATGCATCTAGAGGATCAAGATAAGACTACATTCACCACTCCATGGGGCACTTTCATGTATTCCAAGATGCCTTTTGGCCTGATGAATGTTGGAGCCACCTTTCAGAGGGCTATGGATATAGCATTTGTGGGAGAGAAGGATAAGTTTGTCCTTGTCTACCTTGATGATATAACAATGTACTCTCGTAGCCATCATGACCATTTGCAGCATTTGAAAAAGGTGTTTTTAAAGTGCAGAAGGTTTGGGATTTCATTCAATCCTGAAAAGTCACAGTTTGCTTTAGAAGAAGGAAAGTTTTTAGGACATGTTGTTTCTGTTGCAGGTGTCAAAATTGACCCAGAAAGGGTAAGAGCAATACTGACCTTGTCTTTTCCAGATCAAAGAAAGACATCCACTCCTTTCTGGGCAAGATAAATTTTGTAAGGAGGTTTACTCCTAATTTTGCAGAACTTGTAAAAAACATTACCTCCATGTTGAAAAAGGGGTCAGAAGTCAAATGGACTGATGCAGCAAGAAGATCCTTTGAATCCATTAAGAAAGCTATTATGGAAGCCCCTACTTTAGTCAGCCCAGATTACAACAAGGAGTTCCATATATTTTCGTTTACCATTGATGACACCCTTGTGGCAGTTTTGATGCAAGCAGATGAGGAAGGCTCAGAGCATCCAGTCACATTTTTCAGCAAAAATTTAAGGGATGCTGAACTGAGGTATGATATCATTGAGAAATAGGCATATGCTCTCATCAAGTCTTTGAAATCTTTCAGAATGTACATTCTACATTCCAAGATAATTGCATATGTACCCTTTGCTTCAATAAAATATGTCCTAACACAGCTTGATGCTGATGGAAGCAGGGCTAAATGGAATGCAAAGCTTATTGACTTTAACATAGAATTGAAGCCCACCAAGCTTGTTAGAGGTCAGGGCCTTGCCAGATTAATGGCTGAAAAAAATTGCAGAATGCTGGGCATAAATCTCATAAGCACAATTTCAAAGAATGGTCAGATAGAAGAAGAAATAGTTGAACCAGGGAAAAAGAAGTCATTGGCAGAAAATCTAGCTTCTTGTGATTGGTATTCTGCAATAGCTCAATTCTTGCTGAAGCTGGAAGTTCCTCCGGACCTTAGTTCAAGCCAAACTAGAACTATTAAGCTCAGGGCAGCTAAATATTTTATTCATGAAAATCTACTCTACTGGAGGGACCCCTCTGGAATTCTTTTGAGGTGTCTGGACAAAGAACAATCCATGGAAGTGATGCAGCAGTTTCATTCTAGCATATGTCGAGGACATCATTATTGGAAAACTATGACCCACAAGATTCTCAGAGCTGGGTATTATTGGCCCACCTTGTTTTCTGATGTCTTTTCATTTGTTAAATTTTGTGACAGGTGCCAAATATTTGAAGGGAAACAACAATTGAAGTCCCTGCCCTTAAAACCCATACATGCCAGTGGCCCTTTTCAGTAGTGGGGCTTGGATTTCATTGGAGAAATTAAGCCACATTCCAGTGGCCAGCACAGATGGATATTAGTAGCCATAGATTACTTCACTAAATGGATTGAAGCCATCCCTACTAGAGAAGCTGATCATCATGTGGTCATGAGGTTCTTGACAGAGAATATTTTTGCCTGATTTGGTTGTCCACATAAATTAGTCACAGATAATGCAACAGCTTTCAGCGTAAAAGAATTGGTGGGCATGTGCGACTCAATGGGCATTAAGCTGGTTCATTCCACCTCACACTACCCTCAAGGCAATGGTCTAGTAGAATCTTCCAACAAGAGCCTGATAAGGATAATTAAAAAGCTATTGGAAGACAACAAAAAGAATTGGGATTCTAAGCTCAAGTATGCACTATGGCTGACAAAGTGACCACCAAGAAATCGATAGGGAATTCTCTGTTCAAGCCGGTATATGGCACTGAGGCTACATTCCCAATTCAGTTAAGCCTCCCCGTGGCAAAGTTCTTGCAAGGAGAGCAGAATGAGGAAGAGGACATGGCAAAAATGATTACTGATTTAGTAGAGGTACATCAAATCAGAGAACGGATAGTTGAGAGGTCTGCATCACATCCGAGAAGAATCAAGGAAGCCTTCAACAAAAGGGCAAAGACAAGCAGTTTTCGGGTTGAAGACTTGGTTATTAAGTGGGATGCGCTGAAAGGGAAGAAGGGAAACCATGGGAAGTTTGATGCTTTATGGACAGGGCCTTTTATCATTTCTCAGATCCGAGGGACCAATACTTTCATACTGCAAAGTATGGAAGGGGAGACATTTTTTTACGACCGAGTTAATGGGCAACTTTTGAAAAATTATGTTATTTAAGGTCTTTAGGCCTTAAAGTTGTAAATATGTTGTTTTAGCAGTTTTAGTGTAAGCTTAATTAGACTCCATGCCCATTGGAACACTAGGAAATTTTTCTCATCTGGTTTGATAGGAAAGGCAATGATCTACAGTTCTTGAGACCTCACAGGGAGGATCTCATCCCCAGAAGGAGCCAGTGTTAGCTCTACTACATATGTTTGATTTCTAAAGGTCATAAGTGAGCTTGGTCCTTGGTCATGCTCAAAAGAAACTCACAACAGTCATTTTCTCCTTCGCTTGCACCGCTCATTCTCCCTTCATCAGTCCTAAAAATGATTAATTACTTTATCGGGTTTGGGTTTAATCGCTATCGCAAGTCGCATCCATGTGTGTATAAAGGTTGTGCACCTTGGCTTCCGCCGATGCGATCTAATTGCAATCACACAATGCCATATGTAAATGCCCAAAACTACCAAAAACCTGATCCGACGACTCCCGTCATGCCCGATAAAGTGACTTGCCTGATCACTCCTCCATCATCTGATCAGTTCCATCCATATCGAACAGCCTTCACACACTTCGCACCCACAAAGTGATGGCATGTTCGCTTGCGATGGAGAGCAGTTTTTCTCTCTCCTCCATCACTACGTGTCACACGCTGAATGGAATCACACGCCCTCACCCTTTTACTGCCTAGTGCCCAAAGGTGGTGCGATCGAGACTACTTACCACTTAATCCCCTATCCCCATCTGATAATCGTCGCACACCTTTGTCGTCCGACCACCGCTGGATCAGTTCCACCAAGATCCAATGGCCCACGCTTGTTTCACTCCCACTTCTTCCTATATTCGCTACCAAGCCATCTCTACTGTCTATCCTCCCAATTCGACGGCTGACCCTTATCCCTCATCCAACTCGTCCATCCACCACGCAGTCCACGTCCCTTGACCATTCCGTGCACCTGAAGGATGAAAGTGATCGGCTCACTGATACTAGTTGCAATTGTT
This sequence comes from Pinus taeda, assembly GCA_000404065.3. Taxonomy (NCBI): domain Eukaryota; kingdom Viridiplantae; phylum Streptophyta; class Pinopsida; order Pinales; family Pinaceae; genus Pinus; species Pinus taeda. The sequence continues at coordinate 116,638 of APFE031464636.1, read as the reverse complement.
CCTCAACAACCACATTCAACAAGCAGTATGGCCGAGGAGGAGAAGGACAAGGCACGAGCAGATAACTACATTCAACAGTTATGGGACTTCATTCCATACGACACTCCACCTACTCGAGAGGATAGCAGAGCACCTGGAAAGATTAGATTCATCCACTACAGCAAGAAAACACACTCAGAAGCTCCATCAAGCAACTAAGTGCAGTTGGTGGTCAATTATGACCCCTCCATACTTGGAGTGGCCGAATGCCTTTGTAATGAAACTCTATATATACCCACAAACAAGATGTAATCAAGGTTGATGGTTGATGTTTTGATTGAAGGTTCAACCTCTAAAGGCTGTAACTATTTTGATACCTGCAGTGTCTCCTCTTCATTTTCAACTAATACAAGATTCTTTTGTTGTTAATTGCTCACTTTTCATGCATCTTCTTTTCCAAGTTGTGCCTGATATGCTGTATTTCTAAGCTCTTGATTTTTAGCATTAGAGAAGCTGTCATCTATCTCTGTGTTAAAGACTTGTATGTATCAGTGAATGAGTTATTCAGGTTTCTTTTCACCTAATGCCAGAGAGTTGTCATCCTATCTGTGTATTAGTGAAATATATTTGCAGACTTTTTTACTGGTTGCAGCAGGCCATCACATGGTCTTGTGCATCTTTTGGTGTGGTCAGTATTCTCCATATTCATCCAATCTTCAAACTGTGAGTAATTGGTGGTCCAAAGCCTTGTAGTCTGGGGGTGTTCACGCGCGTCTAGGGTTAAGCAAGTTAGAAGTGGTTATCTGGCTTGAACAAGCATCATTCTTTCCATTCATCGATTTCCAACATTAAGTTGAATTTTTATGTTCCCGAGCATCTCCGAGCTACAACCTAGGAAAGTTTCTTGGGGTGATAACAGGTTGCATTGATGGCACATCATGGAAGTGATGGACCAAAAGTGAGGTATACTCTAGAGTTTTTTTACTGGCTATGCCAACAGATCGTTCCGATCGAGGACTTTCTGTATGTCGGGATGGATTACAGAGGTGATATCGATATCTCACTTCTAGTCAAAACTCAGTGGGGTGATCTAGGTGAGAATTTCTCATTTTGACATATTTCCAATTTTTTAAAATTTTATGTGTTTTTGTCTTCAAAGGATAATTATCCAAAACGCATGTGCAGACGTGGGCCCAAACCAACCAGCAGGGCTAAGACGATTTTAATAGACGAGTCAAGCATCTTATAGCAACTACGACAACTAACCTGGAGGTAGAATATATCTTGAAAGAGCTGGAACACAACTTTGATAGGTTGACTTTGAATATCCGAGAGACTAGGACAGATGACATTCCTCATGCTTATCAGAGACTTGTAGTTGGGGTTCTAGGACCACTTATATGTTTGCTACATCAAGTTGCTTGTGTTGTCGTTTGTTATCATGAGCATCATCATGCTTAGCTTTCTTGGTTTCTAAGACCACATTTTGATTTTTTGTGTCAACATATTTGGAAAATAAAAGGCCACAAGGCCTTATATCCTTGGATGACATATTTTGTAGACACACTTTAATACAAGCTATATTTTAATGAAAAAATACTACTTTTGCCTATTGTTTATCTTGATCAATGTATTAATGAATATTGTTTTTAATTTACAAATGTTGCAAATGTCTATTTAACACATGATTCACCAATGCATATGTCAATGTGTTTAAATATCTCAGAATGTGTTGATATTCGATATAATCAAATTTCATGAATGAGATATGTGTCAGACCAGATTCGATCGATAGAGAGTGAATGCTGCTATGGGCATATGTCATTATGCATTGTCGGCGGTCATTCCAGATATGGGCAATATGTCATTATGCCTTCTCTGCTAAAGCGTAATGACATATATAATGATTAAGCCCACCACCCAATAAGCATCGAGGAAGGCAGGTGTGGGCAGTGTTGGTTCACGGGTGAACTGTGATACGATGGGTGATATAGTTATGAGGTGAGTCGAGTAGGGAGAATCAAACCTCTAACTGCTTATCCAGTACAAGCTAACTGCTTATCCAGTACAAGCTAACTGCAGATTGCAGATTCATTCCTGACCAACCCCATTATGCTGGGCTCAGTAGGGGATAATAGCACATTCCTTGACTGACAGGCATAGGGCTGTTTAGGCTGTTTTTGTGACCAACTGCTTACGGCTCAGTGTTGTCCCAAGACTCAATATTACCGCGTACAAGTATGGTCCATTTAATTCCTGAGACGGCGACCAACCCAGGACCACCATGCCTGTCTTCATCTGTACAGCGCAGAATCACCCCTAGCTCTGACCTCATCCCTTTGCCATACCCCATGGGAAACTCTCACCGCAGAGAGACAATAACCCCGCTGCACCTCTCTCCACTCCATTCCCCACACCCCTCGCACATACCACTGTAAAAACTAAATATACAAATGAGACGAGGGACAGGCTTGTGGGTCCAAATTTCCTTTCCAAAATACAGACCCATAAAAACACTCTTAGCATTTTTGGACTCCATAATGTATAGGAACCATTTAAATGTAATACCACGAGCTACAAATATAACCTAACGATAAAATATTGCATACCAAATGTAATGGAATCAACTAATACCTCAATGACTGCGCTATATTTTGCTATGTTATTTGTTGTTTGACCGAGACATATTCCATGAATAGAGACTAGCTCATCATTGGGTGAATAGATAACTTAGGTTGCAGAAGATAAATTCTGAGTACTATGATTAGTGCCATCACAAATCCAATGTAAGTCTGAGAGAATGTCAACATTTGCAAATCAAGTGCAAAACGAGATAAGAAGGAGCAGTACTAGAAAATGTGAAAAACAATAACTATCAAACATACCTAAAAAATGGTAAATAATGTACAGATCTCCACTAAAATTTTATGCATAATATTTCTTTAGGTAAAGACCATTCCTGGGCTTTCCTAAAGGAATACCATTGTAATCAACTATCCCATAGGATCCTTTAGCTAATATGCATTTTATGATGTCAGGGCCATGCCACATGGGTTCGAACTTTCCCGCGCTTAACTTGTCATGAGATTTATCATAAAGCAAGAGTAGGTAACCTTCTGAATATGAACGAGGATTAACATTTTGATCAAAATGAGCTGTGATACTTTTTTTGTGAGCCTCGCTAGCTAGTGCGGCATCACAGGGATTTCATATAAATGTGCTAAATGTACAAAACGTTCTTCATTTGCAAAGGTATTAGGTAGTAATTCGATAACTAGTTTTAGGATGGGATTTCACATTCAATGGGTAACACTACTTCCAAATCATAAACAAGTTGGAAAGGAGTAAAACTCGTCAATGTTTTTGCAGTAGTACGATAAGCCCACAATGCTGAAAATAGCATAGAATACCAGTTTCCTTTATGAATACCAACTATCCCTTTAATCATATTGGTTAAAACTATATTGGCAGCTTTGACTTGACGATTACCTTGTGGATATTAAGGAGTAGAGTTATCATGGCATAGGCCGATATGTGCGGATAGTTGAACCATCATAAAGTTACGAAAATGACAACCATGGTCTGTAACAATGGCTTGTGGGACACCAAACCAAGCAATCACATGATTGAAAATGAAAATTGTTGTAGTTTCACCATCATCTCTATATGTAGGCATCACCTTAGCCCATTTCATAAAGTATTCAACTACAAGGATAATATACCCATGCCCCTCGGCCGAGTGAGGGTTATAAGTGACGAAATCAATGCCCCATTTGGAAAAAGGACTGACATCTATGATAGGGTGAAGAGGAGCTAGAGGTGCTCACATTTTTTGGTCATAGATTTGGCAATTATGGCATTTGTGGACTGTAGTAATACAATCATTAACCGTTCAAGGCCAAAAATAGCAAGCACATAATATCTTTTGGGCAGTAGCATGCCCAGACATATGACTGCCACATGCTCCAGAGTGGAAGTTATTTAATGTTTTTTTGGCCTCTTGGAGATTCAAGCAACGTTGGAATATAGAATCAATACTATGACAGTAAATAGTGTCACCAATAATATTGTATTGTTAGTATTTGTATCAGATTCAACGATGATCAGTTTTAGATAACTTAGGCCTAAATGTTTGTGTTTGGACATATATAATGATATCTCCATACCACGGATCTAACATGCTAATAAGAAAGAGAGATTCATCAACAAACGAATCTTCTGCTACATTTTCTATATCAATATGAGGAAAGTAACACAATAGTTCGTTGAAAATCAAATATTTATTTGATTTAGATTTTCAAATTCGAAATCAAACTCTTGTAAGATAACTATCCACTTGGAGTATTTTCCCCCTAGCAATTTCTTAGTGCGAATATACATCATAGGGTTTCAATCTGAAATGACATTTTTTTTTCGGAGAAGTATATAGTGACGGAATCATTGGACAACTTGTATAGCTTCCAAGGCTAGCATCTCCAATTGTGCATATTTAATCTTGATTTTAGTGAGACTTCTACTCAAATAATAAATCACATGTTTGCTGCTAGAATCATCCTCTTGGACTAAAACCATGCCAATAGTGGCATCAAACGTGGCTAAGTACATAAAGTATTCTCGATGATAATCAGGTGGATGTAGTAATGATGCATTGGTTAGTGCATGTTTTAATGCATCAAAAGCTTTATCATCAAGCTCATCCCAAAAAAATTCCCTTCTTCAATAGTCGAGTAAAACCCTAGGCGAGTTCGGCATAATTGTGGATGAATCTACGCAAAAAGTTTGCTTTCCCTTGAAAACTTTGGAGTTGAATAAGGCTAGAAGGAGAAGGTGAATTCAGGACCACCTTCACCTTGAGGGGGTCGAGATGAATGCCTTCTTTCGAAATGATGAAACATAGAAACCGACCTAATTGCACACAAAATACACATTTGTACGGATTCAATTGAATATTATAATTCTTGCACCTAATGAATAATTCTTTTAAGTGCAATGGGTGATCTTACCTTTCCTTTGAATGAGCCGACAGGTCATATATAGGGCTAAACAATATGCTCGATATCATGCAATGCATAAGACATTTCTCACCTAAAAGTTGCGATAGCATTTACAAGCCAAATGGGAGTTTGCGATAAGCAAAAGGTCCCCATGGTCATATAAATGTGGTTTTGTACTGATCGACATGGGAGTATGTTTATCTGATTGTAGCCAGAAAATCCATCCATGAATGAAAAAATTTCATTCCTGGCACAATCATCGATAATTTGGTCAATATATGGAGTTGTATAATTGTCTTTAGGAAAAGTTTTATTAATATCTCTGCAATCAACACATACTCGAATAGTTCCTTTTTTTTATTAATGGGTACAATGTTTGATACCCAATAAGTGAAAGGAATGGGGTAAATGAATCATGCTTTCAACCATTTTTCAACCTCAATTTTGATAGTGGCAATTTTTTTGTGGATGTATATGATGTAATCATTATCTAACTAGCTTAGCATTCAGATAAGCTTTATTTCATGTACAACTATGCTAGGGTTGATTCCTAGCATTTCTTCATATGACCAGGAAAAGATGTCACAGAATTCCTAAAATAGGGCTTTGTAAGTTTGAATCTCGTCTAAAGAACAAGAAGCTCCTATATGAATATTTTCAGTTATCCCAGGTTTCATTGAGATATCTATTAGTATCATTGCCGATATGTTCCCTAAATTTTGTTTAGAATTGGAAGAAAGGGTAGATATTGGACATTGAGGATCACTAAGAGTCTCAGATGAAAACATAGATGATAAATTATTCTCAATTTTTTCAAAGGATGGAAATAAGGTTGAACGATGATGAATATTATTCCATGGCATTTCATCCAAGGTCAGAACTTCCATAATCCCTTCATTAGTTAAGAAATATGTGTTAAAAGGATCAGTCATAGAGATTGGTTCCAAGCGTGACAAATGAGAATATTCATCAATAATCATATTCATTTTATTTTCTTCAGATGTTGATGAGTTGGAAAAGGTCTGAATTGCCTCATAAGCTAACTCAAAAGGGCTATGAGGCACCTCACTGCCATATAAGACCATTTCTGACTCTGAAGGTACTTTCCACGGATCTCTCGATTCGAAATTAATTGATGTAATCACATTAATCTGGGAATCATTATGAGGGAAATTGGGTGGATGGAACACGAAATTTCCCATCAAAGATGAGTCTTTGAGAATACCAACATCAACTTATTCATATAGAGTCATTGATTTTCCAACAAAAGTCACACTACCAGTGGAATTAGGGTCTGAGGTATAGTAGGATAATTGGTCTACCTTCACAATTCTTGCTTTGTGAAGAAACATGATAATCCTAAAATGTGATGAGACTACATCCAACATGGAATAATTCCAACTTCGACCAAGCAAAAGGTTATAGTCAAGTTGAGAAAAAACAACATCAACATCTATTGCAACCATTTTACCCTTTAATTCGATTGGTAAATCATTTAAAACACCATAAGGACAAAAACCTCTTCCATCAAAGGCTTTCAAAGTTGTGGTAGATTGATTGATTATTGGAGAACCTAAAGCTTTCCAACAAGCAATGGACATAGTACATGTTGATTCATCAATCACTATTTGAAAAACTCATCAAGTTTTGACATGAACTGGTATCTGGAAGGCTAGTTGATTCGAGAGACATGGGACATGATTTTTGAGGTCGAAAACAATCGAATTGGGTTCATTTGGATATACTCCTACTATGGCTTATAATAATAACTTCCTTTGTGCTAGACAATTTTGCAACACTTCAAGAACCGACATTGTCGAAGGTGACATAGCCAAATCTTCGACAATTTTATAGTTCTGAGTAGCCCTAGCATGAGGGTTTAAGGCTGGTTTTTGAAGCATACCCTTACGAGGCAGACAAATTACCATATCAGGGTTTTCTTTTTCAATGTGTAATGGTTCAAAAGAAGGAGTAGTAGATGTGGAAGTTTGACCAGCTAGACTGGGTTCATCTCCATCTTGAATAGGACTCTTTGATGTGTAATCTTTGGATCTCGTTCCTACCATAACTTTGGAAGACATCATCATGATATATGCTGATGCGGATGAGGAGGTTGGTCATGAGAAACCATTTGGTTGTCTTGGGGAGGAAAGGGGTCCTTCAAAACAGTGGGAGTGGGTGAACCTTTGAGAAATTTAGAAACTTCGACACGATGTGGGCACTCCTTGCTGTAATGATCTTCATCACACATTAGGAAAGCATAAATATGTTTCTTCTTTTCATCAAATGGTTAATTATTGTTTGATTTCTCTTTAGAATGAGTGTCTTGTTTAGCTTTCCCTTTTCCCTTTTTCTTATTTCCATATTGCTTACCCTTTTCGGTAGATGACTCTAAGACGTTAATTTCATAAGTAATGTCGAGAGAAGGATCTTTAAATCTGAGTTTTCTTGGAATTTTTGTTTTTATTCTTATATTTTTCGCTCACAAAACGAAACATGCCATCTGCAGCATGTGATCCTCTAAGGGCTAGATTAATTTGACAAGGAATGGGTAAATTTGGGATCTTTTCATACAAAGTACTAGACTGAGTATAAACAAGATCAAGGTATTAAGCATGATCAATTACTTGCTCCTTAGTTACAACACCTCATTTCGCCACATATTCAGTTATTACTGGTAAAACAGATTTTATGAACCATTCGGCCAAAATATGGTATGGAATGTAAACTTTAACCAAGAAACATCTTCGTCTCCATTCATAAATGTGATCTAAGATATGGGGTGATGTTAACTGATTTAAAGAAGTAAAAAATTCAATTCCATTATCATATCGAATGGGCAACAGAAAATGGGTAAACAAAATTGTATCAAGGGCATTAAATGTACTGAAGGAAGCACGCAACAATTCTACATACCATTTGGTGGCCGAACCAGTTAAGGTTTGTTGTTAAAGTCATAATCTAATAGAATCGTTGATTAATGAGCTGGACACGCACCAAAGATGATAGGTCATAACATGGTTTGATGAAAGTTCACCCACTTACCTTCAAACTTAGGAATATCACTAGGAACTTAGTAGGAATGGTTTGCCAAAATGGTAAATAAAGAAGAGGATCATTAGTTAACTGATAGAGGTCAGGCAAATCAAAAGTTGCAATGAAAGGAAACTGGTGGTTAGGATCCTGAGATGGATACTGATAACCTCGAGGGATGAGTCCTATACTAGAAGGGGGATACCTAGGATATCCTGGAATAGCCCAAGGAGTTTGAATCTGCATACCTCTTGGATATCCAGGATGAGCCATACCATATTGTGGCTAAGTAGATATTTGAAACGAATGACCTGGGTATGGTTGATTTTTAAATGGAAGACTCTGACCCATTTGACCTTGAATGAACTATCCTTGAAAGGGTTGATTTTGAAAAGGTTTACCTTGGAGAAATTGAGCTTAAAAAGGTGGATCTTGAACAAACTAACTCTAGGGTTGACCTTGGAAAGTTTGCCCTTGAAATGACACTTGAATATATGGGATGTTAGGTTGTAAAAAAAGTATTTGGGGCGTGGATAGAATTGTAGTAATAGATTGAACACCAGATACCTGAGGTAAAGGCCGAACAAGGGGTTGCACCATTACTTGTGATATAAGTGGGACAGTTACCTGCGATACTCCTAGAATGGGAGTTTGAGGCGAACCTGAACCTAGGTTCTGAACAATCATTGCTACAACATGTAGAAATTCCCACTGTAGATCACCTAATAATGCAATATAATAAAGAAAAATACTTGATCTACTTCTACAAACAAACTTGTGGAAGATTAATCGATTATGAGCAAGATAAAATTAAACACATATAACTGAGAATGAGAAAGCAATCACATATGAACACAGAAGAATAAGCTAAAAACCTGGATCTCTGTATTATCATACAAGTGGAAATATGTCTGAATTACACAAAGATTTAGCTCATAGGCTATCCAGCTCTCAATACAATCCCTCTACTTCTCATAGACAGTCAAAGGCTTCTCAGAAACCTTCTCCTCTGCCCTCCAAGACTCCTATTTCCTTGCACAATTTTTCGTGGGGTCGAGTGCTTCCACTTGTGTGAATTCCCACCTCACACTCCTCACTTGGCTCAGTAGTAACTGTGCAATCCTAAAGGAGATAATTCCTTCTACATGGATGAGTTTCCTATATAGGAAAAATCCTCCAACTGATAGTACATTGTCCCTTCCTCTAATCTCAACTAGTCTCTGAATGAACTGACATGGCATGAGTTTATTATGAGAAGAATATTCCAGTTATCTGAAGTGCAGCAGTTACATGCATGCAACCCATTAACTAACTGAACTCACAATTAATTCCACAAACTATTGGAACTAATCTAACTAGACTTAACTTAGTTAACTGAGCTAACTAATTACAACTCAAATTACAACTCATCCTTATCTCTTTAACTAAGGGATAAATTCCTCAATCAATGGAGAAACTGTTGCCTGTCTTCCCATAGACTTTATGTTTGATTTTCTCCAACTAATTAACTCAAGATGAATTAATTAATTATTTTACAAACAACTGCTAAGCTCAAATTCGAATTTTACTTCTCAATTTTAGTTCAGGGACTAACTAAAATTGGAATCTATCCTGAAATACTATTTATAACAATGCTATTTTTATCATTTCCATTTTTTTATTCCTTGTTGCTATATCCAACACTGGTACCTGAGATTCTATTTATAGCCATGTTATTTATAGAATTTCTATTTTTAGCATTTCTTGTTGCCATTTTCAACATTCCCTCTCAACAAGAAAGGCATTCAACTCGAACCCAATCCTAAACCTTTGGAATGTTCTGCATGCAACACTTCTCCCAAGTGTTATTGCTCCATCAACTCTAGAAAAAAATGTTGGCATTATGATACATATGTTGTACTTGATGGCAACCCACTCATCTCAGATGATAATTATAGTGCAGCAAAGTTATTTTCTAGTTCACGCACTTTCATGCAAAGAAAAGTTCACGCACTTTCATGCAGAGAAAAGTTTCTTTCATGTAGAGAAAATTTCACGCACTTCCATAAAGAGAAAATTTCCTTTCATACAAAGAAAAGTTCATGCACTTTCATGCAGAGAAAAGTTCCTTTCATGCAGAGAAAAGTTCATGCACTTTCATGAAGAGAAAAGTTCCTTTCATGCAGAGAAAAGCGCACGCACATGGGAAATCTTATGGTTGGTTCATGGTATTAGTCCGACAGTTTTTGATCCTATGGTTTTGGTCCATGGTATTTAGTCCTTTGTATTTGAACCTATGGTTTTGGGCCATGGTATCTCGTCATAAGTGTTCATCCCAAGTATTGGGTCCATGGTATTGAATTGTTATGGTTTTTGGTCCGTGGTATTATGAAAGGCCTAAGGCTATAAAAGAGGAAGGAGATCATTTGGCAAGGCATCTTCTGAATTATTGAATATCTGATAAAGTGCTAGATCTGAAATACTGTGATTGGGTTTTGGTGTAGATCTGGATCTGAATGAAGAAGGAACCTGAGCGCAAGGAGAAGGATAAGTTCTATTGATGGGTCAAAATCTTAAGGGTGGAATAGTGGTATCTCTATATGATTTTGATCTGTGATATGTGGCACACGCTTGATCTATAAATTTGATAATCTGGGTTAACTAATATCTGAATGTTTGAAAGAATGAATTTATAGATCTATACGCAGGTTTCTGAATAGTGAAGTAGCGTACATCTCTTGATTTATCTTCTAGTTTCTTTTGTTTATTGCTACAGTGTTTTGGGTTTAGAAGTGGGGTGTGATTACTGTTATTATGATATGGGTACAGTCGTCAGAGAAGTGTTTATTTTGATTCAGTTTTAATTGGTGAAAAGGCGATTGGTTGATGCAGAAATTCTTGATGTTTGATTGATGTTATTTGTGGATCCAGTCTGAAAATTTATGAAACGTGGTCCCTGGAAGGAAGAGAAGGTTGTAGTCTTCTGCAGGTAGTAGCCTGCGTTACTAGTATCTCACTAGTACAGAGAACTAAGGGCGGGGTTGTAGCTCCCTTCCAGGAGAAGCTGGAAAAATGAGAGAGGGTTGTAGATCTCTATAGGTAAGGAGCCTGCGTACTAGTAAAGGACTGGCACCAATACAGATCATTGTAAAAAGAAGTCTTCTATTGAAAACGATAGAGACCATATTGCAAGCAAGTGGTTTTCACCCACATTGGGTTTTCCACCTTATATATTGTGTTCTTGTGTGTGTATTTGTCCTTCTGCCTCTTTTTTTCTTTATTCCCTGGGGTTAACTGTTTATATGATCCTGATGCACATATTAATGTTCAACATCTGTAGAATATTTTAAATTATAAGTCTGTATGGTATACGCGGGTTTCCTTATCTGTAGTTGCATATATACGCAGCTTTCTCTAACTGAAGTAGCGTATATGTTATGGGTTTAAAAAGAAAATAATTGACCAGATAATACTGATTCACCCCTCTTCTCAGTATTATTTCCAATACGCATAACAAAAGATTCCCTCTTCAGAAATTCATGCATGTCTATTCTAAGAAAGACCGAGTTGATTTAAATGCCAAGGATAGTGTACTATTAGTTGCATGTGTTTTCCTATAAAGGAAACTCATGCATGCAATCAAGGTAGGGTTCCTTGAGGATTGTGTAGTTCTGAGAGGGTGTGAGATCAGTGTTCCATTTGGTAACATGAGGATCACCCAGGAGAAACTGCGCAAGGAAATAGGAGCTTGGAGGGCAGAGGAGAAGGCTTGTGACACGCTTTGTTTGCCTGTGATCATCCAGGAGGATTGTGCTGAGAGCTGGCTAGTTGTGAGAGCTAAGGCTTTGTATAATCTCTAGGTATTTCCACCTTGTATGATAATACAGATAGTGGGGTTTTTAGCTGAGGCTTTTCGCTGAGTATTTTCTGTGTTTCATGTGCATTGATTCTTCTTCTTCTGGTTATATGTGTTCAGCTCAATCTTGCTCAATCTTTAAGTTTCTGCAAAGAAAATTGAAAGTAGAAGTAGGTTATAGTATTTTGCTTTGGTATATTTCATTATCAGGTTAATCTATAATCTGATTTTCTGCATATGCCTCTGATACCATGTAGAAATTCTGCAAATTCTCTACAAATCTCGCTCTGAGACCTCTATAGAAAATCTGGCTGTAGATTAACCCGATAATGCAATATAACCAAAGAAAAATACTATAATCTACTTCTATTATCAATTTGCGGAAGCTTAAATATTGAGAAAGATACAAGTTGAACACATATAACCAGAAGAAGAATCAATGCACATTAAACACAGAAAATACTCAGGGGAAAACCTCAACTAAAAAACCCAGCTATCTGTATTATCATACAAGGTGGAAATACATTGGAATTATACAAGGTCTTAGCTCTCAAAGCCATCCATCTCTCAGTACAATCCTCCTGGATGCTCATAGGAAAACTTGGCTTCTCACAAGCCTTCTCCTCTGCCCTCCAAGCTCCTATTTCCTTGCGCAGTTTCTCCTGGGTGCTTCTCCTGTTACCAAGTAAAAAAGTCTCAACCAAGTGGAACACTGTTCTCTCACACTGATCTCACACCCTGTCAGAACCGTGCAATCCTCAAGGAACCTTACCTTCACTACATGCATGAGTTTCCTTTATAGGAAAACACATGTAACTGATAGTACATTTTCCTTGACATTTAACTCAACTGGGTCTTTCTCATAATAGACATGCATGAGTTTCTGATGAGGGAATCTTTAGTTATCTGGAGTACACTGGTTGAGTGCATGCATGCATCAACTGATTGATAACTCACAATTAGTTCCTCAAACAGTTTGGAACGAATTTAACTGGACCTAACTCAGTAAACTGAGGTAACTAATTACAACTCAAATATAACTCGGGATAATCTCCTTAATTACGGGATAATCTCCTTAATTTAAGGGATAATTGTTGCATGATTTCAGAAATACTTCTAACTTGAATTTCTCCAACTAATTAATCCATAATGAAATAATTAATTATTTACAAGCAGCTAGTGAGACTAAATTCCATTTTAATTCAAGGACAAATTAAAATTGGAATATTCTGGATTCTATTTTTATCATTTCTTGTTGGTATTTTCAACACTCCCTCTCAACAAGAAAGGAATTCAACTCAATCCAGATCGTGAACCTTTGGAATTTTATGCATGCAACACTTCTCTCTAGTGTTGTTGCTCCAGCAACTCCAAAAACAAAAAAACATCCAACCTGAATCAGTATGATGCCTCTGTCATCAAAGTCTCTGACTGTTATTGCCTCTATCAACTAAAATACTATAATCTACTTCTATTATCAGTTTGTGGAAGCTTAAATATTGAGAAAGATTCAAGCTGAACACATATAACCAGAAGAAGAATCAATGCACATTAAACACAGAAAATACTCAGGGGAAAACCTCAAATAAAAAACCCCGCTATCTGTATTATCATACAAGGTGGAAATACATCAGAATTATACAAGGTCTTAGCTCTCAAAGCCATCCATCTCTCAGTACAATCATCCTGGATGCTCATAGGAAAACTTGGCTTCTCACAAGCCTTCTCCTATGCCCTCCAAGCTCCTATTTCCTTGCGCAGTTTCTCCTGGGTGCTTCTCCTGTTACCAAGTAAAAAACTCTCAACCAAGTGGAACACTGTTCTCTCACACTGATCTCACACCCTGTCAGAACCGTGCAATCCTCAAGGAACCTTACCTTCACTACATGCATGAGTTTCCTTTATAGGAAAACACATGTAATTGATAGTACATTGTCCTTGACATTTAACTCAACTAGGTCTTTCTCATAATAGACATGCATGAGTTTCTGATGAGGGAATCTTCAGTTATCTGGAGTACACTGGTTGAGTGCATGCATGCATCAACTGATTGATAACTCACAATTAGTTCCTCAAACAGTTTGGAACGAATTTAACTAGACCTAACTCAGTAAACTGAGGTAACTAATTACAACTCAAATATAACTCGGGATAATCTCCTTAATTACGGGATAATCTCCTTAATTTAAGGGATAATTGTTGCATGATTTCAGAAAGACTTCTAACTTGAATTTCTCCAACTAATTAATCCATAATGAAATAATTAATTATTTACAAGTAGCTAGTGAGACTAAATTCCATTTTAATTCAAGGACAAATTAAAATTGGAATATTATAGATTCTATTTTTATCATTTTTTGTTGGTATTTTCAACACTCCCTCTCAACAAGAAAGGAATTCAACTCAATCCCGATCATGAACCTTTGGAATTTTATGCATGCAACACTTCTCTCTAGTGTTGTTGCTCCAGTAACTCCAAAAACAAAAAAAACATCCAACCTGAATCAATATGATGCCTCTGTCATCAAAGTCTCTGACTGTTATTGCCTCTATCAACTAAAAACTTTGTGCTTCGCTTGACTCTGCCTTTCTGCACTGTTCTCAACCCTTCTCTGCACTCTTCAGTATCTAACTGCTCTAGCCTCTATCACTTTGATCTCTGACTGCAACAATCCCACTGATTCCTCCCACTACTATGTACTTTCGGCCCCCGTAGCAAGGTACGATCCATGAGATAAAACCTCTCAATGGACCCTGCCCAATTTCAACCTTCTTGGGACTATCACTTCACATCGCCCCACCTCACACCTGGAGGTATGGTTGCATTTCATCCCTCTGCCCACTTATCCAATTGTGGCTCCTCCACAATTTTCTAATACTTCTTCTGGGACTGCATGTTGAGAGGTAATTTAATCTCCCTCTCAACCACCAAGTCTCTAACATTTGCCTTGCTCCTCAAGGCTTTGCATGCATCTTGAACCTCAATAGCATATAGGTTATTGACTCGTGAACCGGTCGGTTTCACCTATCTCGTAGTGATGTGTCTAAGGAACGCCTTTCCTGTACTGAATACAACATCGTAACCTTTATCCTCCAACATCGCAACCAGTACCAAGTTCTTCTTAAGTCCAGGCACATACTTCACATTTGTCAAGGTGATAGGAGCTCCATGCTCCCTCTGAAAAGCAATTGTGCCCACTCTTGAAACACTATATGTTTCATCGTCACCCATCTCTATGCGCATCTTGAGGTCTTTCTCCTCCAAGGTATTGAATAACTTTTTATCACCATTCATGTGGAATGAGGCTCCATTGTCAAGATACCAAACACAACCCATCATCGATGACACCATGCATGTGATGAGGGTAAAGTCCATTTCGAACTAAGAGGCTATTGCCTCACCTTCCGATCCTTCCAAGGATCCCTTCTTGGACTTCTTTGATGGGCAATTAGTTGCATAATGTCCCATCTCATGACAATTAAAGCATCTCACTTTAGACTTGTCACCCTTCTTCCCTTAATGAGAAGAATTCGATTTGGAACGGGGATCCTTCCCCTTCCCTTTCCTCACCTTACTCACTAAGGCCAGATTTTCTTCATCATCATTATTTGATGAAGAACCATCTCGTGTGCTCCTCCTGATCTCCTTGTGCATGAGATCTGACCACAGTCGTTCCAAATCCGACAATTTCTCCCTTCCATTCACAGAGTCTTGGTA
This sequence comes from Pinus taeda, assembly GCA_000404065.3. Lineage (NCBI taxonomy): Eukaryota > Viridiplantae > Streptophyta > Pinopsida > Pinales > Pinaceae > Pinus > Pinus taeda. The sequence goes on along the minus strand of APFE031464636.1, from coordinate 101,079 downwards.
GCTATTCTAGCTCTTTGGAAGGCCAAGAGGAGCAAGGCTCACCATATCGTCATTGGCAATAGTTATTCCCACACTACCAAGCTCATCTCTGCAAGTAGTGAGCTTGTTCAGATATGTGGAAATAGTATCGTCGTTCTCCATCTTGATTCTTCGAAGCTTATCCTTGAGAGCCAATTTCCTCTGGTCACTATTGTTATGGTAGAGGTCCTTCAATGTCTTCCACATTGAGTATTGAATATCCTTCCCATGGAGATTTGAGACAATATGGTCTCGAAATCCCTCAAGGATGATCCATCTCACCCTCACCACACACTTCTTCCACTCAGCCAACTCTTGTGCATTAGTTGAACCTGGCTTTGGGCTTTCTTGATCAATGAAATCCTTCAAGCCATTGTCTTCTAATACAACCTCCATGCGATCTTTCCATGCTATGTAATTCGACTTTCCTTCCAAGATATACTCGAGTCTCAAGCCATAGAACGCCATTGGCCAACCTTGAAGTATGATAAGAATTCGATTTGCACCTGCAACCCCGAACTTCAAACTTCAAATTCTCTTCAACGTATACTGTTCATATCTCTGATAAATTAGGCTCCAATACCATGTAGAAAATTCTCTATAGATCAGCTAGCTCTAATACCATGTAGAAATTCTGCAAATTCTCTACAAATCTCGCTCTAAGACCTCTGTAGAAAATATGATTGTAGATTAACCCGGTAAAGCAATATAACCAAAGCAAAATACTATAATCTACTTCAACTATCAATTTGCGGAAGCTTAAAGATTGAGCAAGATTCGAGCTGAACACATATAACCAGAAGAAGAATCAATGCACATGAAACATAGAAAATACTCAGGGGAAGCCTCAACTAAAAAACCCCACTATTTGTATTATCAAACAAGGTGGAAATACATCAAAATTATACAAATCCTTAGCTCTCACGGGCAACTAGCTCTCAGTACAATCCTCCTGGATGCTCACAGGAAAACATGGTTCCTCACAAGCCTTCTCCTCTGCCCTCCAAGATCCTATTTCCTTGTGCATTTTCTCCTGGGTGGTCCTCCAGTTACCAAGTGGAAAACTCTCAACCAAGTGGAACACTAATCTCTCACAGTGATCTCACACCCTGTCAGGAATGTGCAATCCTCAAGGAACCTTACCTTGACTGCATGCATGAGCTTCCTTTATAGGAAAACACATGCAACTGATAGTACATTATCCTTGACATTTAACTCAACTTGGTCTTTCTCAAAATAGACATGCATGAGTTTATGATGAGGGAATATTCAGTTATCTAGAGTACACTGGTTGAGTGCATGCATGCATCAACTGACTGATAACTCACAATTAGTTCCTCAAATAATTTGGAACTAATTTAACTAGACTTAACTCAGTGAACTGAGCTAACTCAACTCAAATATAACTCAATTCTTATCTCCTTAATTAAGGGATAATCTCCTTAATTTAAGGGCTAACTGTTGCATGACTTCAGAAAGACTTCTAACTTGAATTTCTCCAACTAATTAATCCATAATGAATTAATTAATTATTTACAAGTAGCTCGTGAGACTATATTCGATTTTAATTCAAGGACAAATTAAAATTGGAATATTCTACATTTTATTTTTATCATTTTTTGTTGCTATTTTCAAGGTTGTATTAGAAAACAATGGCTTGAAGGATTTCAATGATCAATAAATCCCAAAGATAGGTTCAACTAATGCAGAAGAGTTGGCTGAGTGGAACAAGTGTGTGGCGAGGGCGAGACGAATCATCCTTGAGGGAGTTCGAGACCATATTGTCTCGAGTCTCCATGGGAAGGATACTCCATATTCAATGTGCAAGACATTGAAGGACCTCTACCAGAACAATAACGACCAGAGGAAATTGACATTCAAGGATAAGCTTCGAAGAATCAAGATGGAGAATGGCACTACTATTTCCACATATTTGAACAAGCTCTTCACTTGTAGAGATGAGCTTGGTAGTGTGGGAATAACTACTATTGATGATGATAAGGTGAGCCTCGCTCTCCTTGGCTTTCCAAAGAGCTGGAATAGCTACCAGGACTCTGTAAATGGAAGGGAGAAATTGTCGGATTGGGAATGACTGTGGTTGGATCTCATGCGAGAGGATATCAGGAGGAGCACACGAGATGGTTCTTCATCAAAGAATGATGATGAAGAAAATCTGGCCTTAGCGATTAAGGCAAGGAAAGGGAAGGGGAAGGATTCATGTTCCAAATTGAATTCTTCTCATGGAGGGAAGAAGGGTGACAAGTCTAAAGTGAGATTCTTTAATTGTCACGAGATGGGACATTATGCAACTAATTGACCATCGAATAAGTCCAAGAAGGGATCCTCGGAAGGATTAGAAGGTGAGGCATTAGCCTCCCAGTTCAAAATGGACTTTACCCTCATCGAATGCATGGTGTCATCGATGATGGGTTGTGTTTGGTATCTTGACAATGGAGCCTCATTCCACATGACTGGTGATAAAAAGTTATTCAGTACCTTGGAGGAGAAAGACCTCAAGATGCGCATAGAGATGGGTGACGACGAAAGATATAGTGTTTCGGGAGTGGGCACAGTTGATTTTCAGAGGGATCATGGAGCTCCTATCACCTTAACAGATGTGAAGTATGTGCGTGGATTGAAGAAGAACTTGGTATCGGCCGAAATGTTGGAGGACAAAGGCTACGATGTTGTCTTCAGTAAAGGAAAGGCATTCCTTAGACACATCACCACGAGACAGGTGAAACTAATTGGTTCAAGAGTCAAGAACTTATATGCTCTTGAGGTTCAAGAAGCATGCAAATCCTTAAGGAGCAAGGCAAATTTTAGAGACTTGGTGGTTGAGAGGGAGAGTAAATTACCTCTCAACATGCAGTCCAAGAAGAAGTCTCAGACAATTGTGGAGGAGCCAAAATTGGAGAAGTGGGCAGAGGGATCACATGCAACCATACCTCCAGGTGTGAGCTGGGGTGATGTGAAGTGATAGTACCAAGAAGGCTGAAATTGGGCATGATCCATTGAGAGGTTTTATCTCATGGATCGTACCTTACTACAGGAGCCCAAAGTACATAGTAGCGGGAGGAATCAGTGGGATTGATGCAGTCAGAGATCAAAGTGACAAAGGATAGAGCAGACAGATACTAAAGAACGCAGAGAAGGACTGAAAACAGTGTAGAAAGGCAAAGTCAAATGAAGCGCAAATTTTTTAGTTGACAGAGGCAATAACAGTCAGAGATTGAGAGGACAGATGCATCATACTGATTCAGGTTGGATGTTTTTTTTTTCCTGGAGTTGTTGGAGCAACAACACTAGAGAGAAGTGTTACATGCATAACATTCCAAAGGTTCACGATCGGGATCGAGTTGAGTTCCTTTCTTGTTGAGAGGGAGTGTTGAAAATATCAACAAGAAATGATAAAAATAGAATCGAGAATATTCCAATTTTAATTTGTCCTTGAATTAAAATTGTGAATTAAAATCGAATTTAGTCTCACTGGCTGCTTGTAAATAATTAATTAATTCATTATGGATTAATTAGTTAGAGAAATTCAAGTTAGAAGTCTTTCTGAAGTCATGCAAAAGTTATCCCTTAATAAGGGTATTATCCCTTAATTAGGGAGATAAGATTGAGTTATATTTGAGTTGATTAGTTAGCTCAGTTTACTAAGTTAAGTCTAGTTAAATTAGTTCCAAACTGTTTGAGGAACTAATTCTGAGTTATCAGTCAGTTGATGCATGCATGCACTCAACTAGTGTACTCTAGATAACTGAAGATTCCCTCATTAGGAACTCATGCATTTTTATTCATAGAAAGACCTAGTTGAAATTAAAGACAAGGATAGTGTATTATAAGTTGCATGTGTTTTCCTATAAAGGAAACGCATGCATGTAGTCAAGGCAAGGTTCCTTGAGGATTGTGCAGTTTTGACAATGTGTAAGAGCAGTGTGTGAGAGCAGTGTTCCACTGGGTGAACGAGGTCGTCCCAGAGGAATTGGGCAAGGAAATAGGATCTTGGAGGGCAGAGCATAAGCCTTGTGAGAAGCTTTGATTGCCTGTGAAAATCCAGGAGGATTGTACTGAGAGCTGGCTAGCTGTGAGAGCTAAGGCTTTGTATAATTCTGATGTATTTCCACCTTGTATGATAATATAGATAGTGGGGTTTTTAGTTGAGGCTTTCCCGTGAGTATTATCTGTGTTTTCATGTGCATTGATTTTTCTTCTTCTAGTTATATGTGTTTATCTCAATCTTGCTCAATATTTAAGCTCCCGCAAAGCAAATTGATAGTAGAAGTAGATTATAGTATTTTTCTTTGGTATATTGCATTATCAGGTTAATCTACAATCAGATTTTCTACATGGTCTTAGAGGTAGATTTGTAGAGAATTTGCATAATTTCTACATGGTATCAGAGCTAGTTGATCTATAGAGAAATTTCTACATGGTATTGAAGTTAGTTGATCTAAAGAGAAATTTCTACACAACTATGTTTCTACCTGACCAAACCTTATCCATATCAACCCATGACATTCTTGCCAAGTTACTGTATTCTTCTTATGTGCACCCACAATCTAGTAGGAGTACCTCTTATGGCTATATCCAGAGCGAACAATCTTTGACACTCTGGTACCTATTCTTCATATTCTTCAAGAAAAGTATTTATATCACCCAAACCATCATAAAAAGGTAATTCACATACCTCAACTATCATACAACGAATTACTTTAGTAACTCTTGCACATCACCTTGTAGATACTTCATGTAACCCGTTTTTCCAATATTCCAATTCTTCTTCTGAATTTGAAGCACACGAACTGTCATGCTCCCAACTTAACTTGCCTTCAATAGGGTTAACATAGTCTTTCTCTTTTGCTTTCATTTGATAGATGTTATCTACAGTAATTGTGTTTTACTCCTCTTTAATTGGTTCAATATACCTTGCTCCTTATGATGGATCCAAGGGAACGATTACTCCCATATTATTGCTTTCAAATACCATTTGCCTCTTCTTTAAGTTGATTATAGGCATGTTAGAAAATTCCCAATCTAGTTTAACTAATGCAAAATAGGGGTTACTATCATCCACAATTTATATCACTTCAAAATCAGTAATAGTTCACACCCCTTCAATATCCATTGTAATGCCTGATAATCTTCGTAGAGGAAATATCTTTTGTTGATTCACCATTATTAGTTGAATATGTGACCATTGCAACTTTGGTTTACCCATTGAATCCCATGTTTGCTTTGTCAAGACATTAGCTTCAGAAACTAGATCTAAAATAACTTAGTCCATGTCATATTCTCCTATTTGTGCACTGAGCCTCATTTCCATTCCATTTCTCTTATGTCCATGTAAATTGTTAACTTCACGCATCTCACTCTGTGGTACTTATTTAGATGTGCGAGAATTTATCAATTATTGAAGTCCTTCTACAACTCTTCGATCTTGCAACAATTTCACACAAGTCTGAAGAAAAATATTTTAAAGTATCTACCTTATATTTTCATCCTATTCATGTATTGTCAGAGCTTGGCTATGTCGAAGATGATACATTGCAACTATTCTTCTAATTCTGCTACGTGCTAGATGTCGAAGCTCCTGCATACATAAAGCTTCGCTTCGATTCCATAAAGATTTATTTTTCCTTTTGAATATAAGTAGTATTACTAACCCAAGTAGCTTCAACTTCCCTCTTTTCATCTGCTTTATCACATCCAGTCGCAACTCCAATCCTTGTTACAATATTAATGCGAGGTTCAACGATCCCTGGTTCCACAGACATCTTCTGAAAGTTCTATGTCGGTTGTTGATTTTTATTTTCTTGAATTTTTTTCAGAAGTATCATACACTCTTCAATTACATGATCAAAGGATTTGCAATACTTACATGTGGTGGTGGGATTCTGACAGTCTCTTGTGAAGTGTCCCGACTGGCTGCAGTTATAGCAGATAATCTGTCCTCATCCTCGACCAACTCCTCCACCTTGACCTATTCCTTGATAGCCACCTCGACCACTACATTTTCCATTGTCTTCATGTCCATTTTATTCCTCTTGCATTCTATATGCATCGAAACTTCGCTCCATCATTAGTTCATAAGCTCGACATTTGATTTCATCATGTCCCACTAATTTACAAAACTTGCAGTACAGGTTCCTGGGGGTTTGCACATATTTTTGTAACAAATAACAGTCTTCTACTCGATTGTTCACCTCTAGTTTTACATATGTCACACCATAAGATGGATCTGGGATTAAAAGAAATCATTTCTCCATTAGCCATGTAGTTTCTGAAGAGAGGGCATTGTTCTTTAGAATGGCTTTCTACTTCACACTTTGTACACCATGCTTCCTCTCTTACTTTCTTACTTTTATTCATATATTGTATCTGCAAAGTCAAATTTGCTAGCTGATTTTGGATTTGTTGCATACCTATATTGGTATCTGCTATAGGTGAAGCTTCTAATTTCATCGCAAGTTCTAAAGCTTCGGCTTGAGTTTCTATCTTCTGTTGCGACAAAGGAAATATTATATATGGAAGCAACACAACTATAAACCATTCTCTATGTTGTCACGAAGCTATTTCGAAGGTCACCTAATACAACAATATCTTGAACCTTTGATCAAATTCCCAAATAGACTCAGTAGGTTTTTATTTGATTTCTTTTAATTATGTGATACACTGTGACTCAGAATTCGACTTCTTAAATTCTCTTACTAGCATTTTTTTAATGTCTACAAATGATCTGATCTGATTGCTTGAATACTTCATGTACCACGTCAATGCTCTATCTTAGAATGTCACGACAAGATGTGATTTCTTTATATTTTCATCATGGACCTTCTTTGTTGTCCATACTACTTCACATAGGAACCATAACTGCTTTGGATCCTCTGATCCAATCCCTTTAAAGATAGGTATCTTAATATCATCGACCATAGTTCTTCTAGGAGGGGGAGGGGGATGGGCGGTAGTGGGATAGGGAAACCCAAAAGAACCCTGAATACTACTTGATTCTGGCTTCGACGAAATTTCAGGCTGGAAGGGTGAATACTGTAGAGTTGCTTCAGGGTTCTCAGGGCGGTTTTCTTCACTTTCAGACTCACTTCAAAGAGGGATATAATCAATTTATATAAAATTATTTGGATCTTGGCCACAATATCTCTTCCTAGTGTCTATTCTATATCTTTTTCACTTCACGTTGTTCCAATTTCTTCTTCATATCTTCTCCCAAACATAAGTACTAATAATCTGACTACATTAGTAAAATTCTCTTTTCGTAAACATCTTAATCCAAATTTTTAGAGATCTCAAGAACTTACCTCACGGTCCTTTGAAAATTTTCCTTTTTGCTTCACTATAAGACACAATCGAGTCTACTGCGAACTCAGTAATGAATGCTATCAATCCATAAATCAACAACTCTTGAGATCTTATTGTCGTTGTTCTTGAGTCGTTGTATCATTTCAGGAGTCCACTTCTTAGGTTCATCTCCTTTAAAACAATTATTTCTCTCGGTCAACCTTGATATCCACTCGTACAACTCAACATGAAATGAACCAAAGAATATTTCTTATTGATATTCAAAAATATACTTCTCAAACCACCTTTCAGTTGACAAATGAGAGCTTCTATTTTCTTGTTTTGCAAATTCTCACCTGAAGCAGTATGGGGGGATGCTAGAAACAAGTTTTTGCACCCTGAGATGGTCGTGATGTCGATTTATACCCTATGTTCCTGCTTTCACACAGGTCACCGAGTTCTAGGGCTCTGTAAGTCTAGTCCTTTATTCTGCTCTTTAGTACCTCCGTGAAGGTGTACGATTGACCTTCGCGCAACCTTAATCCGCGATCCAGGTACTTTCCCGTTGCTATGATGGCAGGTTGTATAGGTTCCCAAGTTAATGTAAGTGTTTTACTTATCTTACTAAACAATCACAGTTAGCATTGCACAAACTGATATTCTTACTTACCTTCAATAAACCAATATCATCACACATATTCGCACATCGCATAAACACTGTAATTTAAACCCCAAAATGCAATATAACCAGATGCATAAACATGAAATAAATAGAAAGAAATTACGGAATACTCCTCTTTATTGATATCTTTGGATTATTACAGACTCTATCTGCCTTGCGTGCGCAGATGCGCACTCAAATGCGGACTTCTACCTTAGGCCTCTGCGCACTCAGCTACAAAGCCTCTACCTACGCTAAGACCTGAAACACTTAGACTTCTCTACCAAGACTGCAAGACTTCTAAAACTACTTAGAGCTTACTTACTTAGCTCTTTTTATACAATCCCATGGTCCGCAAACCATGGGTAGATCTCTACAACTGACTTTACACTTTACAAAATAAGGGCGGACAACCCTTCATGACTCATGACATCTTCGCGACCACAAAATGTGGAGACTTTACAACTTTATTACAACATTTGACCCAAAACATGGGCTTTTAGCCCCGAAACTGTCCTTGGGGAATCCCGTTCCCAACACTTGGGTTGCGTTGCATTTGCTTTGTCCTTTTTTCAGTAGTTTGATGGCACCTTTCCCTTGCTTCAGATTCGCAAATCCAAAGTCTCGCTTCTTCTGTTTAAACTTTTTCTCGATCTTGACCATATATCGGTATGTCGTGCCGAGTGAGGAGATGTCCAGGAATTCCATCTCATCCTGGATGTACCAGTGTAGGGAGCCGAGGTACTTGAGAACCAAATGCTTCTTAGAATCCTTGATACCCAACTTCATGCGAAGGGTATGAAAAACATTGGTAAACTCTGGCACATTTTGGTCCCTTCCCTGTTGTAGTGTTGTCCACTTTATGTATTTATCCTCATAGCTCCTGATAGGGTAGTACTAATCCTTGATGGTATCCCAGAACGAGTTCCTATTGGGTGCAGCTAAAAACAATGCATTCGTACTTTCATCCTTCTGCTCACAATAGGTTTCCCACCAGTCCTTGACGTGGGGGGGTTGCTTTGAGAAGTGCAAAGGTGATCTTTTCCCGGCTGCAAAAATCATGAATAGAAAAATATCCTTCTAGCAGATTTAACCATTTATCTACAGCGTCTGCATCTATCTGACCCTCAAATATGGGAACATCAAAGTTAAATTGTACCTTAAAGGGTGTGGCACTTCCAAAGTAGCTGCCGGAAGTAGATGTGTCACCTTGGGTGGCCGCTGAAGGAGCTGGGCAAAGGTGTCCATCATCGCATTCCTTTGTCGCTCGAGGGTTTCCTGGAGCAAGATTTTGATAGGATCTCCTATCCCTCGTCTTTCTCTACATCCACCATGGGAGGCCGTCGGCATTTGCGAGGCTGGTCTTGCAAAGGTTCGACCAGTTCAAGCCCTAACTCCTTATATCCCGACCTCATTGGGAACATGCAAAGAAAAACACAGAAAGAGCATACCGCTTTGATACCACTGATACGTATTTAAACAAGGGCGCAACAAATTACAAATATAACCATAAATACAAAATGCAATAGAAATAACACTTCATTTCATTAATATCAAATACTGAAATATGCTTACAAACAGAATGGAAACAAGACTAGCTCGGGCGATGGTAGCTTATCTATGAGAAGAGATGTGGCAGCTACATGCCTCTGAACTGCGTTGCAATGAGGCTCAAGGGCCTTTTTATTATTGAACAATAGGAACAAACTCTAAACAACCAAAACCCTAACTCGAGGAGATGAAACACCAAGAGTTTATGGGCCCCTTTGGGGTGAGTTGGATAGCCAACTTCCTAGGGTCATGACTTGGTCATATTATCTCTGTTTGATGCATATGATAACTTGTTGGAAATATCTCTCAAAGGACTACGATGTAAAAGACAATTTTAGGCTGAAAATCGATGGCAATAGATTGCCAAAAAAACATCATTTAGGGCCTCAAAATGGCAATGGAAGTTTAGGACCCAAAAAAACAGCTAAAAATAGTAAATTGTGCTACAATTAAGGAAACTGAAAAACTGAAAGAAACATTGGTGGGGGTCCAAGTGGAATTGGCGAGTGGCCACCAATATCCACCTGGATCATAGAACTATCGGAAAGCTTCTCAGAATGACATTGCCTTATCACCATTTTGAGATTTAAAGACACCAAGGAAACTTAAAAACTCATCAACCTCTATTCTTTAGTGCATTATAGTGACAAAGAGGTATATTGGCATTCTCTTTCTAATTATTTTGATCAATCATCCTCCAATAATTATATTGTAGTAGGGGACTTCAACCTCATTTTAAACTAAGAAGAAACAAGAGGAGGCTCTTACCACCCCAATCCTTTTGTTACAAATGTTGAGAACTACTAAGATGGGGGTGGGGGTGAATCAGTAATGTATTATTACCAATTTTACTCGTTTCTTTTCATATCCTCACTCAACCATTTACTAATAGCTTTACATGTGAGAGAATATATGCTTGAACATGTATCATATGCAGTTATAGCATAATCATGTAAACATATACACAACAATTTCACATATAAAAACACACACACACATCATCATCACAAGGAGTCACAAGGATATATGGTGGAAACCATTTCGATTAAAAAAAAAAAAACACCCTTGTTGCTACACTACTATGAATCTTCTATTATGTGTCAAGCAAAGTGATGTATTTTCATAGATTTTTGGAAACCACCAACTAGGAGACTCGACCTCAAACATAATTAGCTAGCCACCACCATCTAGGAGACTCGATCCCAAAAGACAGTTAGTTTTCCACAACCAACTCTTATCCAGCTACCACTCGCCAAAAGCAACCACTTCTACTACATTGTTGCTAGCATCCACTAGCACAAAATCACAGCTACAAGTTAGCAAGCACCTACTTGCCAGAGGTCACTCCTCCACACCTCTATGTAGAGCATGATTTCATTTATTTTTAAATTGGATTCCCAAGACACCATGCTCAACAATATTCAACTCTACTATCAAACCCCAACTACGACACAATCTCAACAACACAAAAATAATAAGCTCATTAACACAAACAACCAATAGCAATACACTAACCCATCAACACTCATCAACCAAACCACTCATGGTCACACACATCCCCATCAATACAAACTACAAAATACATCAAACCCTCAGTATATCAAAAACATAAAAATAATATAACCTTCATCCATATGCACCACCAACCCTCCAAAACAAATGTCAAATAGATGCATCTCTCAATCCATGCTTTGTCTCTTCTTTTCCATTAAATTTTGTTCTTTGTTTGATCCAGATTTAAACAGGAACACAACAAATTACAGACATAACCATAAATGCAGTGATGCAGCAGAAATAATACTTCATTTAGCTAATGTAAAATATTGAAATATGCTTACAAACAGAAGTGGAAATAAACTAGCTTGGGCGATGGTAGCTTATCTTTGAGAAGAGATGTGGTGGCTACATGTCTTTGAACTGCATTACAATGAGACTCAAGGGACTTTTTATTATTGAACAATAAGAGAAAACCCTAAACAGCCAAAACGCTAACCGAGGAGATGTAACACCAAGAGTTTATGTGCCTCGTTGGGGTTAGTTGGACAGCCAACTTCCCGGGGTCGTGACTTGGTCATATTATCTTTATTTGACGTGCATGATATCCTGTTGGAAAGATCTCTCTGAGGACTACAACAAAAAATATGATTTTATTAAGAAATCATTGGTGGTATATTTCCAAAAAAACATAGTTCGGCTCCGGAAGTTTAGGACCCGAAAAACTGCTAAAAATAGTAAACTATGCTATAATTAAGGAAAACGAAAACTGAAAGAAACAATGGTGGGGGTCCAAGTGGAATTGGTGGGTGGCCACCAATATCGACCTAGACCAATATTCCCCATATGTACTGAAAAAATAATTTCTACCACAACACCATCAACTCTTCTTGGCAAACTAATTCTCTACTTTAGTAATATGCTACAAGTCTTCAATCTTCTCTCTCCATTTCCAATTGCACTCATATTCAAGGTATCTTTGATCACCTATATGTCTGGAGCATTATTCTTCTCTACAGTCCTCTTACTCTCTCCATCACACAGACTAACTAGATCTTAGATCCAAAATTAGATATTTATAATTTGTTGGGTGAATTCCTCTTTTTGACTGAGTTCATAGGTGCACAAATTCAATGAAATCCATCCATAACCATCACTAATTGTGCATTAAAGGCATTCACACCCAATGGTGTACATATTCAACGAATTTTGGCCTTACCCAATTAATTTTTAAGCTTTTGGGAATTACCATGTCCAATTTATTTTGATGTGCGCGAGAAATGCAAAGAAAAAATCGTGCATGTCCATTGACGCAAGGACAACACTAGCAATTCTTGACTATAGACAAAACCTTTACACTACATCCCAACAGTTGAAAGGTTAACAAGTGCACTAAGGACACTCTCTCACAACAGTTATGGCAGAGCATGAGTAAAAACATCATATCTCCTTCTCATAACTTCTTCCAACTTCTTACACACCTTCTTAAGTACCTGTACAGACTTCCAGACCTCTGCCAAGCTTTGTGGCACTTTTTCAAGTAGGTACATTCATTAATCAAGTGTCACTACCAAGTTGAGATGGATGACATAGTGCCAACAAGCCCTCTACTCTTCCTTGTGAAATTTTATGTCTATTGCAACAATTGGAAATTATTCTTCTAACTGAATATTATTATGTGTAATTTATTTGCTATCAAACAACAATAAAATCACAACTGCAGTTTTCACCATAATTAAAATATGTTGCGGAAAATAAATTATGGAACTGAGAAAATAGATCACACACACATAAATGTCCCCGAAAAAACCTAATGTGGGAAAACAAATGTAGTAGATGAGGTTTTTATTATTATTATGCAACAATGAAATCTGAGTACAAAAATATGGATGCCAAACTATCAATCCTCAAAAAAATAATCTAGCCAAAAATTAGTGAGACAACTTTTTGTCTCACTTGACATTGATCCCGACTTTGAATCTAGCACAAATTAGGCCACTCGAAAGCCACTGTGTCAACCTCTGCACTGCCACTATGTAGGCCAAACTCACACTACCTATGGAATTGCTCTGATGCAACGATTCTTCCCAACTCAACCTCCAAAATGACTCACTTGGCCTTCTAGAAATTTTCCTAGCCACTAACAACTGAATCCACCTCTTTTCCAATTAAATTGAACTACCCTCTAAAGTTCCCAGTGTAGTCCCTATGCAGCCTCACTTAGGAATAAGTCAACCCTCTTGTTGTTGACTCTCCAGAACTGGAAACTCCTATGAAATCTCTCTACTGCTGCTTGTCAGTCTCTACTACTCGATCTTTGCCTTGAATTCCTTCCTTGGCTAAACCTCTTCTCCTTAGGAAATTCGATATTCCTAGATCACCCACTCACTCGATGTGTCTTCTCCATCCCAATCTTCTTGCTCCTATAATTTCTCGTTGGTGAACCAATGACCATGATTATATCCCCATCAACAGCTCAAATCATCTCAAACTTAATCTATGTGAGTTTCTATATCATTCTCTATCGTTCTCAATTAATTGTTGTTAATTAATCAATTTTACTTGGTTAGACTTAGTTATTTTAATTATTGATCAGTTAACTTAATCAAGTTGTCTCTAGGTGTTTTCACTCGAAATGTTTTATGGGTTTTGGATATCTTATGTTTTTTAGCCTCTCTGACACAAGTTGAGACTATAACACTTGTTCGATGCTGCAAAAACTAACTTTCCTCAGACCTCTGTGTTGGCTTAGGTTGGGCTAACCCAGGTTTGATTCTTTATTGTGCACCAAAAAAACCCTCAATCACTGGCCCTTTCAACAATGACATACAAGAAAGTCATAGTCTCATCTGAAGTGACTATGGGAGGTTGCACAACCAGGTTTTTGCAGCCTTGAAGGATACTGCGATGTGGTAATGGGGTATTTTCTTATTATTTAACACTTATAAACTACTTTGCATTCATGAACTACTTCACACTTATATATTACTTCACAGAATTACAATCGTCACTTAAACATATCATAAACATCCATAAACTTCACAGTACTGAAATAAAGTGCAGATAATAAGCAAATCAACACATGAAGACACAAATTTTACCATGGTTCATCCCAGTGTGGGACTACATCCACAATAATTGTTGCTTATAATAGAGAATTTGGTACAACAAACAATTCTTCACCTATGCACACAACTGCAGACGATCTACGGACTAAGATGCAAACCCAGGCCTCCGCGTACTCAGCCGTGGAGCCTTGCCCCTTTCTCCGAAGTACATATCACAAAAATAAAACCATAAACATAGATCTAGATCCAATTAATTCATGCCTTCCTTCTTTGTTGTTCATCCCTATATACTATTACAATAAGGGATTGCATCACTACATTATCATGGACCCAATACCATGGTTTCCAAAATGCAAGGGACTATGGTCCAAAACCATTCAGCTTTTACAATATTATATGCTTTAACAAAAAGGGAGGGAATTCTCCGCGAATCCCCTATATTGCACGGTGAGTTTGCTGTGTGGTCCTCGTTGTGCTCCACTGCTCTGCTGCACTGTCCACTTCGCACTCCGCAACATCCTTTCTACTACGCACTCTACCCACAAATTTCAAATTCCTTGCCCAAAATCTGGCCAAGTTGGGTTGCGCCCAACATGCCCCCAACACTCACATGTCACTCGTCTGGAGTCACTCAGGTGATTTGCCTCTGATCTTGTCTGCAATGTTGTTGTATGTCTTGTTGAATTGTTGCAAAATCTCTGCCAGCTATTAGGATATTTTGACACATAGGAAATAGTTAAGTATAACTTGGTGTAGTGTAGAGTTAGGTCAAGTGTGTTTCTTTACTATGTAATTTTGTAACTTACAATCTGATGATCACAATATATTCTATACATGAAGTGATCTGACGATTTATTCTCTCCTCGGTATTACCGACACTTAATCGTGGCTTAACACTCGATTGGTCCATGATCTCTATTTAAATAGCATGGAGGGTCATTTGTAAGGTGACCGTTCATTAGAGAAGCTTATGTAAATTTTCTTTCTTTTATTAGCAAATTTCCTAAAGAGGTCACGTTGGCTTAAGTCGTGGATTGTTTCCCTTTTTGTAACCACGTCAATAATACTGGTGTATTGATCTATGATTTGTTTGTGAGTGGTGTCCTTTGGTGTTCTATCTAAGGAACTTACCCTATAAATTCCTACATGGTATCAGAGCTATTTGAGGGCCGCATCCATTGGTAATCCAAATCTAAAGTCGGTACAACAACATTTGAATGTCATTTCCTAGATCTATTATTTATCACTGCTTTCGGGGCGAGAATATTGCTTTATTGTCTTAGGAGCATCTATTCCAGTGAGGAACCCCTTTCGTTCCACGTGAAAAGGTTTATGGTAGCCTTAGGTACGTCATTTTTAAGATTTGGAGGTATACAATATTTATTTGTAAATTTAGTTATTCATCTCTTTGTTTATTTCGGTTTATTTAGATCTCTGTTTTTTATTACTGGATTTATACATTTCATTTCTATGTATGCTCTTTTCCCTGCGACACTATGCAATCTAGGCAAATCATAAACAGAAAGGAAGGATTTTTTTCATGCATATGCCTTTTTCTGCCACGCTTTAGTGTGATCTCGGAAAATCAAAAACATTGTGGAAAATATCTAGTTTACGGCGAAAGCTAACTTCAAGCCATAAAGTTTGATTTTTCTTGCATGTTCGTGTTGGGTTGTGTGGTTTTATGTTTTGTAGGAAAAAAGGGATTTTTCAAGTAAGCACGCACTCTAAAGCTTCAGTGACTAAAAATAAAAATAAAAATAAAAAAATCCCCCATTCCTCTTTTCCAAAAATTAATAATGTTTTAAACTGGCTCACTTGGTCCAAAGTTATTTTATGAGAATAGAGGTCTTGGGTTCAAGTCTTTCTTTTTGTTGAGTTACTTTTTCAAAAAGCACATGTAACTTATGTTTTAAAGTTACTTTATGTAAAAGTGTTCTCACCCATTATAACAGTGAGTCACTTATAATTCTAAATTCTCTTTATCTTTTATTTAAGTTACAATTTAGTGGGTAGCTCATAAGTACCATTGTAAAAGAGACTTTCACTTATTTATAAAAGTGGGTCACATATTTTTTTTTTTAAGTGAGCTAATTAGATTAAGTTTGGAAAGGGGAGGATTTTTTTAAAATATAACATTATCATTCACTTCCGCACATTCACATGCTTTTACGAAATCGTCAACAACTTTTCTTCAAAAAGCCATAACTTCTACATCCGGAAGTCGTTTTCAAAGCCTTTTTTTTAATCGGCCTAATTTTTCGAGATCTTTCCATTGGAATACTTAGTTTCAGCATCTACAGTTTCAGTTTTTGTTAAAATGGAAAGTCCATGCCAAGTTATTTTTGACAGCACCAACTACTTCCAATGGCTATCCTACATTGTGGATTTACTTAGAAGTAAAGGTCTTTATAGAATAGCCTCATACCAAGAATGTAAACCTAAATATGAAGATAAGGTAGCCAAATGGAAAAATAGGCAAGATCAAGCACGTGGGTTGATAGGGATGTCTATATTCTCTAGACCTTAGATTCCATATCGCAAAACTTGATACCCCTGATGAAGCAAAGAAACAACTCAATAAACTTTTTGGAATTAAAAATGAAATTAGAGCCCATCAACTCGAAAATGAGTTGCTTACGTTGAAACCTAATAATTTTTCTTCTATTGAAGATTTTTTGTCCAAGTTCAAGACCCTTAGACTTTTCTTGGAATGTGTTAAGGTTAAGAAAGAAGATGGTAGCCTTATCTATTCCATTCTTACAAAGTTAAGACCAGCCTACTCTGTGTTTGTTTCCACCTTCTATTCTTCTAGAGAAGCCTTTATTTCTCAAGTACAAGCCTACAAGTCCCCCTCTTTTGATGCCTTTTGTGATTTTTTAATAAGAGAACAAGAGAAACTCTTACATATTAGTCTTCTTAATCATGGAAACTCTTCTAATAAAGCCTTATCTGCCCAATAATAACCAAGTTCAAAGAATCCTAAGAAGCAGCATCCTAAAAAGAATGGTCCTAAACCAACCAAGGGTCCTAAGAACTTCCAAACTCAAAATGAAAAATCAATTCAACAAACTAACAATGCAAATAAAAACAAAGGGAAGAAGACTAATAGACATTGCAACTTTTTTAATCAAGGTGGCCACTTAGAATCCAAATGCTTTAAGAAGATTGATGCCTTGGAAGCAACAATGAAGAAGCATAACATCCATTTGGAGCACTCTTCAACTTCAACTTCATCTTCAGGTATATCACTTTCTGCATGTGGTTGTCAAGCATCTCGTTTTGGTTAGGCACTAAATTCATCTTCCTCTTCTCATTCTCATGAGTGGCTCATTGATTTTGGAGCTTCTAATCACATGGCCAAAAACAAAGCCATGTTTTCTTCTTTAAGTGATTGTAACACCAAAAATATATATGTTGGTGATGATAGATCTCTTAGTGTTGTAGGGACTAGAACTATTCATCTAGACAATGGTCAATTTAATGATGTATTATGTGTTCTTACCTTATCCTGCAACCTTATATTTGTATATCATATAACTCATTTAGGTGAAGGTAAAACCATTGAATTTTCACCTCATGATATTGTAATTAAGGACCTAAGATATCCAAGACAAATTTTAGCTACTGAAATTGTTAATGATTCTACAAGGTTGTATAAGTTTAACAACTTTGGGTCATCAACTCTTCCCTCGGTATTTGTTGCTCATAATGATGAAGTGAACAAACTTTGGCATGAGTGATTTGGTCAATTAAACTATCGCTCCTTTCAAAATCTATGTAAAGAAAATATGGTGACAGGACTTCCTATGCTATCTTGTAGAGATGTTGTTTGTTCCGGATGTGTATTCGGAAAACATCATCGGGATAGTTTTGAACAACATGCCTCTTGGCACACCTCAGCCCCTTTACAGCTTGTGCATAGTGACTTATGTGGTCCACTTCCAGTTGTTTCATTCTCTAGCTACAAGTATTTCTTAACTTTCATTGATGATTTCTCCAAACACACTTGGGTATACTTCTTAAAACTCAAGAGTGAAATATTTAACATGTTCTTGGCCTTTAAGGCCTTTGTTGAGAAAAAATATGGACATCAAATTCTTAAGCTGAGATCTGATAATGGCGGAGAATATGTTAACAACAAATTCATCAACTTTTGCACTGAGCATGGAATTCAAATGCAACATACTGTTCCATATACTCCACAACAAAATGGTGTAGCTGAAAGGAAGAATCGCACCTTAAAGGAAATGGCTAATTGTATGCTTCAATCTAAAGGACTTAGACTTAATTTTTGGGCAGAAGCAATTAACTTTACAAATTACATAGTAAATCACATTCCTACTAAGGTTTTAAAGAATATCACTCCAGAAGAAGCATGGAGCTCAATTAAACCAGATGTAAGTCACTTTCGTCTTTTTGGAAGTGAAGCATGGGCCCATATTCCAGATGAGAAACATAAAGCCTTAGAACCTATGAGTGAAAAATGTATTTTTGTTGGATATTCTGAAGACGTCAAAGGATATAGACTTATTTCACCTACATCCAAAAATGTTATCATTAGAAGAGATGTAAAGTTTGTTGAAAATATATCGGCCTGCGAGCCTAGTTCGTCGGATGTGCCACCTCTCTCTATCCCTTCTACTGCTGAAAATATTTCTTCTTCAGATGATAACAACGAGCATGAAAATCATCCCCCATCTTCTTAGGATCCTCCTTTAGCTCCTCAACTTCCAAAATGGGTCTGTGCTACTCGGGATGTAGCTGGTTCTCTTGCAGGTAATGCTACAGATCAGCGATGTACACGTTCTCAGTGCAATAGAGCCTCTTCTCTACTGGCTCAAACTTCAACGAATTATGATCCCGACACCTTTGCAGAAGCTTCAGGCCATCCATATTGGAATGTGACTATGAATGAAGAATAATGTTCATTATTGGGAAATGATACATGGGATCTTGTTCCTCTTCCAAAGGGAAGAAAACTTGTTAGATGTAAATGGGTTTACAGAACCAAGTTTGGACCAAATGGAAAAGTTGATAAACATAAAGCTCGTCTTGTTGCTAAGGGATTTTCACAAGTTGAAGGAATTGGCTATATTGAAACCTTCTCCCCTGTTGCCAAAATGAATTCTATCCACCTTGTTCTTTCCCTTGTTGTCTCTTTCAAATGGGAAGTCCACCAGATGGATGTTAAATCTGCCTTCTTGCATGAAGAAATCTATATGGAACAACCTCTTCGATTTATACAAATAGACTCTTGCCTTGTATGTCAGCTTAAGAAATCCCTTATGGTCTCAAGCAAGCCCCTTGGGCTTTGTATGCCAAAATGGATAGATTTCTTTTAGAAACTAGCTTTTCTAGGTGTCATTTTGACAATATTGTCTACACCAAGAAAGTGGGTAAGTCTCTTATCATTCCTTTTCTTTATGTTGATGATCTTATCCTTACTGGTAGTGATCCCAACCTTATAAACCATGTGAAGTCCAACCTTAAAAAGCAGTTTGAAATGACAGACTTAGGACACTTGCATTATTTTCTTGGTCTTTAAGTCTTGCAATCCAAGGAAAGTGTTTCCCTTTGCTAGTCCAAGTATGCTTGTGATCTCCTACGCCACTTTCACATGGAAGAATGTAAGCCAGCCCCTTCTCCCTTTCAATCTGGAGCCAAACTTTCAGTCACTTGTACTTCCCCAGAATTTGATGCTACCTTATAGCGTCAGCTTGTAGGAAAACTTTTATATCTAACCCATACTTGTCCTAACCTTTCCTTTGTTGTTGGACTTATTGCTCAGTTTATGCAAAACCTACATGAAAGTCATTGGAAAGCAGCTAAAATAATAATTCGTTATGTTCGAGGTACAGTTCAGTATAGGATTCATTACAGTGCATAAGCATCTCCTCTATTGGTTGGTTTCACTGATTTCGATCGGGCTAGTGAGCCCGATGATCAGAAGTCTACTGTAGGTTATGTCTTCACTCTTCGTTTTGGACCTATTACATGGGCTTGCAAGAAACAAAGTGCCATATCTCTTTCTTCAGCAGAAGCAAAGTATCGTGGCTTTGTAGAAGCTATTAAGGAAGCCCTGTGGCTTCATCAGATCCTACCAGTGTTTGGCTTTTAGCAACAACATCCGACTACACTTTGATGTGATAATCAAAGTGTCATTCAACTATGCAAAGATCTAGTCCAACATCAGTGCAACAAACACATTGAACTACACATGCACTTCATCAGAAATCTCATTCATGACCATGTTCTTGAAGTGAAATATTGTTCAACATATGATCAAGTTGCAGACATCTTTACAAAGGCTCTCACAAAGGCAAAGTTTACTAAACTTCGATTTATGGTTGGAGTTCAGGAAGTTGTCACTAAGGGGGGATAGGCTCTAATGCTTCCTTCCTTCTAATATTGTGTCATATCTACAAATCCTTCAATCCTATCCCAAGTTGTTCTTAAGGGGGGATGTTAGGATATTTTGACACATAGGAAATAGTTAAGTATAACTTGGTCTAGTGTAGAGTTAGGTAAAGTGTGTTTGTTTACTACGTAATCATGTAACTTACAATATGACGGTCACAATATGTTCTAGACATGAAGTGATTCGATGATTCATTCTCTCCTCAATATTACAGACACTTAATTTGTGGCTTAACACCCGATTGGTCCATAATATCTATTTAAAGAGCATGGAGGGTCATTTGTAGGGTGACCGTTCATGAGATAAGCTTATGTAAATTTTCTTTCTTTTATTAATAAATTTCCTAAAGTGGGTGCGTTGGCTCAAGTCGTGGACTATTTCCCTCTTTGAGGGTTTTAACCACGTCAAGAATACTGGTGTATTGATTTGTGATTTGTTTGTGAGTGGTGTCCTTCGGTGTCCTATCTAAGGAAATTACCCTGTAAATTCCTATGCCAGCTACTTTTACTCGCTACACACTTCTTCTAATAATGCTTCTGTGACATGTTTTGTAACCTTCTTTGCCAATTTTGTCTCCCTTTTTAGAAGTTGTTGAAGCTTATCATCCACTTACTATGATAGATGGAGGGCCTCATCCTACCAAGGCTGAGTCCTTTCTATCAAACTTTGCTCCTCCTTATCAAATATTCAATTTTCTTTTGTTGCTCTTTTATTTGATTAATTTTTGTGAGCCTCTGTGATATTGGAAAAGCCTTCTCAGTTGCCCGACTCTCCTCTAATTGATGATTATTTTCCTGCATTTCCTCTTTCAGTTTCTGAACATTTGGATCTTCCTAAAACGAAGTCTAAATTTGCATGCTCTCATCCAGCAATTTTCCATAGTCTGCAATGCTGCAGAGACACTGGCCATCCCAATATTTAAGTCAATCTTCCTCTGGTATCTTACCTCATGCGGTGTAGTTGCCTACAAATTCGTTTGCAACTCACTCATCTACATCTCATACTTGAATTGCACCGCGGAAATTTTATTTTTCTGCTCATTGACTGCAAGGTTGAGCTTTGCGACCTTGTCTCCTATTGGCTATTGTTGGCGGACATCAAGGTCTAGAATTTCCTTACATGTTCTTTCCATCGTGTCCTTGAGCTTCTAATACTCATTTGTTATCTGATCTTTTTCTTGTATTGTTTTCTCAATATTTTGCCACATCACAACCCGCTCCTTTCCACCTATATATTAAGTTGCAATGTCTATTGTTCCCTTAGCTTTAGTTCTTCTATAATTCCCTTGTGTAGCTTGTCTAGTATTGCCAGTGACATTGTTGCGATGTTCATGTTGATATGCATCCACTCCTTGGCCTGTTGTTGGATTTCTGGTGATTCAAATTGTATATCATGCCATAAACCTGTCTTCTTTCAAATCAAGTAATTACAACATATTTTCTTCCATTATGTTGGGGTCTGCCATATTTGTAAAAGTTGTAATTCTTACACTAGGGACAATTTATTCCATGGGCATCACAACTTTTTTCCCATAAACCAACCTAAAGGGTGTCTGACGTAAATTTTTTGCATGTAGTCCTATAAGCCCATAATATTGTTGGAATCCTAAGATCCCAGTCAACCCTGTTTACATCATATACCTTGGTCAATGAATTCTCCAAAATTTTATTGAATGCTCCCACAATTCCATTTTCCTAAGGATGATAAGGAGTGCTATTTTGGTGGTAAACTTGAAATTCCTTAGTTAATGCTTCAATGGTCTTATTCAAGAAATGTGACCCTTGCTCACTTATCAATATATTTGGACACCCAAATATGGACACTATGTATTCAAAGATGAACTTCGTAGCAATTTTTTTTCTTCAATCCTTCATTGGTTGTGCTTCAACCCACCTTGTCAAATAACTAGTCGTAGTGATTATATACCTCGAACCAATCATTTTTCTTGGTGGGTTAATAGGTCCAACAAAATCAACAACCCATTTATCAAAAGCCTGCAATGTTACTTGTGGCACTAGTGGAATTTCATCTCTTCTTGAAGGTTTTCATGTTCTTTGGAAGACATCACAAGCTCGATAGTACTCCTTTGGATCTTTGTGTATGCCACCATAATCTTGCTCTTAAAATTTTATGTGTAGTAGCTTTCCCTGCATAATTTCCACCAGCTGCGCCAATATGAGCTTCTGTTAAAATTATCTGTCTTTCGTGCTTAGGAACATACCGCGCAGTATTTCATTTGGTCCCATCTTATACAAATGTCATGCTATTAGTGAAAAATCTTCTGCCTTAACCACCAATTCTTTCTTCTATTGTGTAGTGTATTCTAAACGAGCCATACCTGTGGTTAAGAATTGAATAATATCAGTGAAGTGATCATCCACTATTCTGATCGCAAACAGCTACGCATCATGAAGATTATCCTCTATATTCGTTCGTTCTTATCATATTTCTAACCTTGAAAAATGATCAAGTCCAACATTTAGTCTTACTAGCTTAACAACAACTTCAAAGTCATACTCCTGAAATAATAATAGCCATCTGCAATTTTTTCCTCCTAAAATAGGATTATTGACCAAATACTTTAGTGCAGAGTGATATGTGAACATCCTGAAATGTTATCCCAACAAATAATTTATAAATTTTTGTAAAGCAAATATCTTATCCAGTCCTTCCCTTTCTGTAGTGTATAGTTCTTCTCTGCTTTAGACAATTTCATGCTTGCAAAATCTATAGGGTGATCGATTTCTCCTGCACTAGGTTGTGCCAATACCACTCTTAAAGTTATGCATGAAGCATCCACATGAACATGAAATTCCTAATTCCAATTTGGGAATACCGATATAGGAGCATTTACCATTTTTCTTTTAGTGTGTTGGGGCTCTTTTGACATTTTCCATTCCATAGGAATGTTACTTCTTTCTTCAGCAGTTTTTCCATAGGCGTAGTGATCTTTGTGTATCCTTTGATAAATTTTATGTAATGTCCTGCATGTCCCAATGTGTTGTGAAGCTATCTCACTATCTTTGGTGGAGTTAAATTCACAATAATAGCATAATTCGCAGGATCCACCATCAATCCTTTCTTGCAAACAATATGTAAAAACAATATAAAAAAAAGGTACAAAGAATATGCACTTTTTATATTAAGAGAAATATGATACTACCTACATGTGTCGAGCATCATTCTTAAGCTCACAAACTGTTTCTTCAATAACCCAAATATTGTCCAATCATCGAAGTATACTTCTAAAAACTTCTGAATATATTCTTTAAAAATTGCAACCACCAATCTTGAAAATATGACAAGGGAATTCTTCAGTAAAAAAGGCATCACTGTATACTAATATGAACCCCATTATGTAGCGAAGGTGATCTTATGTCGATCCTCTGGTGCAATTCTAATCTGATTGTATTCTAAAAATCAATCTACAAATGAATAGGCTTCCTAACCTCCTATATTGTCCAATACTTCATCAGTGAAAAGAGTAGGGAATGGGTCATGTTGACATGCATCATATAACTTCCTTAAATCAACACAAATCCTGATTTCTCCTTATGTTTTCTTTTCTTGTACCACCATAGGACTTACCCACTCTGATTCTTCCACAAGTTCAATGATTCCAGCCACTATCATTTTTTCAAGTTCTATCTTCACTTTTTCTTTGTACTTTCGATTTAGTCTACAAGGCCTTTGCTTAACTGGCTTCGCATCAGGCTTTAGAGGAATCATCATAACTCCTAAATCTCCTACTATGCCCTTCAATCTAAAAACTTAGTGGGAAATAACTCTTGGTAGTCATGCAGAAGATCTATCACTTTGTTGATTGTTTCTTCATCCCAATAATATCTTATCGTTGCAAACTTCGACTTCTCTTCTTATCCTATATTCACCTTCTTTGTCATCAATTTCTTTGTTATATCAAGCATTTCTAACTCAGGTCCATTCACTTCACAGTAGCCTTCAGATTCTTCTATGGCAATATTTCGAGGGCCTTCATCTTCTTCTACAATGATGTTGTAGCATTCCAATACATTTTGTAGTTGCGCAGCCCATAATAACATTTCAAGGTTTTGTTTCCAGGTACCAATTTTGAGGAATTGTCTCCAATGTATGGATGAACCGATGCACCCATTCTTTTCGTGGAATCTCCTTCCATGTTGTCACACAAAGATGGATGTGCTCTCTAGGATCAGCTTGACCATCGTATTTATTTGCCAACTATGTTTCTACCTAACCAAGCCTTATCCATATCAACCTACGAGATTCACCCCACCATCTAGTAGGAGTAGCTCTTATGTTAAGTTATGGTATGTTCTATGCTTATAACAGTTTACTTCTTTTTCTTATTATATTATGCAAATTATTAATCACATGTACATAAAGTAAAGTGCAGATAGAACATCTAACGATCGACAGAAAACAAGCCAAGACAAGCCCAGACTATGTTAGCACCTAAATCCGCCTTAAGCTGAAAGAAGGCAAAATTCAGGGTAACCACAAACCACGCTCAGTCTGGTAGCTAGCCCTACCAGAACAGGAGAGGGCTCTCTCTGAGTCACACTCAGTGAAAAAATAAACGAAAAGGCCTTAGATGACTTACAATGAACTGTTTATCTTAGGCTAGTAAGTGAAATTGAAAATAAGAAGTGATTTTCATGAATGACTATGTTTCTGGGATGTTATGGGACCACTAGACCTCAATGACCAGAGAACTTAATACAAAGGCACAGATTATTTCATGAGGCAAGGTAGGCGGAAAGCATAGCAATTTAGTTTTAAGATATGGCGGAATGGAGAGATTGATTAAGAGGGTGAAAATGACATAGACAACATGAATCCTTTTCAACACAAGAATGAACACTGTACATGAAATTTTCCCACAGGCAGAGCAATAAAATTGAATTCTGCCTTAGCTAACTTAGAAAATTTCAATGGAAATGAATATGAAATGAGCTATGAAACATAACAAGATGCATATGAAACATAAGAGACACATTTTCTACACTCACAACCACATGAATCTCATGAAACAGAGCCACTGCCTTTCATTAATTCTCTGTAAAAAATATACAATGTAGAAACAGAGTTTCTTTCCCATATTCTCCTAGAAGTTACAAGCCAACCAACCCTTTGCAAATGGTTTGCATACAATATATAGAATGTGCCATGAAGAGATAGAACACCCAAGGTTTGGTGAGTTACTCGAATCATTACAAACTGAAGGTGGAGAGCCAAACAACAGCTACAGGTGCAGCGCCACAAACATGACAAATGGCTTGGTGGCCCTTTGCCTTCATTTGCCACTTGGATAACTAACCATCTGGAGTGAAAATACTTATAAAATCACCTTAGGTGCCGAAAAACTGAAGTTCATATGAGTGGGCCCACTTACAAAAAGTCGGGAAGCGAAATTTCGCGAAATGGAGGCATTTTGGCCTTTTTTTCCGATATAAGTCGTGCCCCTTTCCTGTATGCATCACGCCACTTTGAGGCTAGTTTTGAGGCACTTTCTGGAGTCCAAAATGTGCCCAAGTGGGCTCGTTGGAAAGCTTGTCCTATATACTTTCCAACCCAAGTAGAATTTTTGAATTTGGAGCTCATTTGCCCCTCCAAATATTCATTCTCCCAAGACTGCTTCCTGTGTGTCAAAATAGGGGCAGTGAGGCCATTTTTTAGTGTATTTTTCCCTTTTGGTGGCCAATATCTTCTCCAAATTTCTTGCTCCCAGTGCCAGTAATTTTTATTTTGCATGCCGAATCCAAAAATGCAAACCATTTCTCATTTGGATCTCCCAATCTTACGCGTTCGACGCGACGCGTATAGAGAAAAAACCTGTTTTTGTGCCAAAAATTTGTCGTGTGACCAAAATTTTCCCAAAATCTTTGAAACTTGGGCTAGAGGTCCTTAATGAAGTGTTATGATATGCCAAGGAAGCTTCAGCTAAGATTCGAAGCCAATCTTGCTCTTTTGCCTTTTTTTGCTTCCTTTGTTGCCTCGCTCAATTTAGCCTTCAAGCTCTTTATTCGGGCCTTTACACTCATGTTCCGTGCCCTGTAATGACAAGCCATCCTCCTCAATATGGCTTTGTCCCTGTTTTCCTTCTCCAGCTTTTCCTCCAAGTGTATATTGACCCGATCCAACCAAGACTCACGGTCGTTGTTGATCTCTTGCTCCAAGGTAGTGAGCTCGATCCCTCTCTGCTGGACAACTTATCGATTTTCACGAATGCTTTGCAGCTCCATGATCATCTGTTGGTCTTCAAGCTATTTGTTTCTCTACGTCAGATACTTGGTGACCCATCTAGCCCTCTCGAAATTCAGTATCAAGTCTTTGATCTCCGTGTCCTTCTCCTGAATGGTCATCCTAAGTTTGGCATTTTCTGCCTCTGTCTCTTCATCCGGAATGAGGATGACATCGGTCTCTTGTGCACCTGATGGCCCCTCATCATGCACGGGCTTCTTGCCCTTGTCCAATATCTGTGTATTCGATGCCAGAAGCGAGGCCCCTTCCACCCCGGGTGGAGATAACACTCGCTTTGCTACTGCAAATAAGTTCCTACTGCCTTTCTGATATGTCACCAAAAATGGCATGATCGTGGTCTCATGGCACTCATGCTGATAAGAAGGACCACCCAACTCCTGCTCGGGCTCTGATAGTACCTGTGGTGTGCTGAAGAAGTCACGGGAGATGAAGTCCTCCCAAGCAATTCCCTGCAATCCCAACTAATGATCTACCAAAATCTGAATGAGAGCGAAGTGATAGACACTGTTAAGCTACTGTTGAGGGGTCTTATGCAGCATGAAGGTGTTCATCCTCTCTATATTCCTGCATATGAAAAATGGGAGGTTCATCATCCTCACCCTGGTAAAGTGCATGAGCAAGCGGATATGATAGGCATACAGTCTAGAGAACCTCCCCTCACAGCTGAAGTATTTCATGATCAATCTCATGAGCGGAGCATACTCATTCTTCAAGTATCTGAAGGGAAATACTCTTGTGATCTCATTCAAGAATCTCGTTTTGATGTAAGGCTCATAGAGATGCCTTTCCACCTTCTTCTTCTTATGCCATTGCTCCCCAACATTTGGTATACCTGTTGCCACTGATATAGTTTCGGGTGTCAATGTGAAAGTGACCCCGACCAAGGTAGACTAACCTCCATGTAAATGACACACAAATAAACGGGCCAACTCATGATGAATTCTAACATTTGTCACCCTTTGAAAAAATTCAAAACATGATAAGTACTGGAAGGATGACACGGCAAGAGGGCATGCTTGTAACTCGGTGAGGGTAGTGGGTTCATCCCTGACATGTTTGCCACTCTTGTGGTGTCTCCTGGGAGCCTGCTCTTCTGAGGATGAGTCACTCTGTGTCTCCCTCTCATACTTAGGCGAATGTTGTGATGACATGACTGCAATGTGGGCTGTGATTAGGCTGCCCCTTTGATGATGGTGTGAGGCTAGGTGCCTTTGTAGTATCTGTTACCAAGGGGAACAATGAAACAAGGATTGTTAGGAAGGGAGTGATGAAATGGGAATAGGGGTTATAGGGAGAAATTTGTTAGGGATGTGGGAGGAGTTTTGGGATTTTTGATGGGGTAGGGTTTGGGGTTTCTATTGAGCAATAGGAGGAGGGGAAAGGGAATATGAGTTTGGTAGTGTTAGGGTAGCGATAATAGGAAAAATGGCATAGGGGAACAAGGGAAAAAGATAAGGAAGGGAAAAGGGGACCTTGGCATCCACAATACAATTGCACAACCCTAGAAAAATGGTCTCTTGGTGTCTTTATATGGTTGCTTTAAGAGTTTTGTTTCATTTCAATCATTGGGCATAAAAACCACCATATCTTTAACCAATTTGATGAACAAGTGAGTTAATAGAGCCTACCTTCCAAATTTATGTGCTTCACAAAAAAAATTGAGAGAGTTTGGCACGTTCTGGGAACTTTACCTATGTGCGCCGCGCGTAAAACCCAGTGCGTTGCGCCTTGGGTATGCACCGCACCCGTTATAAGTTAAATCGTGGGCGGGGGTTGTGCACGCCGCGCCCCTGCCTGTGTGCGCCGCACCCTGAAAACCGATTCCAACTTGCTCCAAACGCTCACCAACGCACTCCAATCACTTTGCAATGTCTCCCACTGGTTTTGATTTGCACAATGAATCTGATTTTGGTGGAAAACTTGTATATAAAGCCTTGGGAGGGATGAGTTTGATTTTTGCCTCTTCAAAAACCCATTTTTCTAATGTTTGAGTTTTTCACTTTTTCACTGACTTTAAAACACATTGATTTTCACTTTCCCTTTGAAATTTTAGCTCGAATGATGCAATTTTCGGTACTCTTTGCGGGGGTTGCAAGACAGGACATGTGGCCACAAAACCCATGACTGCATCTGAAAAAAATCACTTGACGACTTTTTTTTGTTTGAAATTTTACCATAAATGACACTGTTTGACTTTTCTTCAAAATAGAGTTTTGAAGAAGAGTCAGAGTCTATCCATATGACGATGAAGCTTTCTGAACCATAACTGTGTAAGGGCCTCACTCTGGCTTGCATGGCTCTACTGGACATATTTCAAGTATGAAATTGATGAATTCCTAGACCTATACCTCGAAATGACCTTTGTCCTTTAAAGGACCAGACCTTGATTGTCATGGACTTTGATGATGATTGACAAAAGACCTGAGCCAACAGGAGCCAGACATGAGACCATAATGACCTTCTCCGTTAGATTATGGCATGCCCCTAGCGGAATGCAACTGGGAGAATGGGGCGGGACACCTAATCATGAAATGCATAAAGAGTTTTGATCTCTGACGGAGGACTGACCAGACCGACTCTAATAGTATTCATGCAGAAGATCTGTCACTTTGTTGATTGTTTCTTCATCCCAATAATATCTTATCGTTGCAAACTTCGACTTCTCTCCTGATCCTATATTCACCTTCTTTGTCATCAATTTCTTTGTTATATCAGGCATTTCTAACTCAGGTCCATTCACTTCACGATAGCCTTTAGATTCTTCTATGTCAATATTTCGAGGGTCTTCATCTTCTTCTACAATGATGTTGTAGCATTCCAATACATTTTGTAGTTGCGCAGCCCAATAAGGTTGACCAAGTGAGTGGAATTTCATTCTCAAACATATTCTTTTTAACTATCTGAAGGGTTGAATCTATATATGGACAATCATCTTCAAAGCTAAATGTCAATATAAACCCATCAACCATATCTGCCCAGTTCATAATACCATTTCAAGGTTTTGTTTCCACGTACCAGTTTTGAGGAATTGTCTCCAATGTATGGATGAAACGATGCACCCATTATTTTCGTGGAATCTCCTTCCATTTTGTCACGCAAAGATGGATGTGCTCTCTAGGATCAGCTTGACCATCGTATTTATTTTCCAACTATGTTTCTACCTAACCAAGCCTTATCCATATCAACCTACGAGATTCTTGCCAAGTTCCTATATTTTTCTTATGTGCACCCCACCATCTAGTAGGAGTAGCTCTTATGTTAAGTTATGGTATGTTATATGCTTATAACAGTTTACTTCTTTTTCTTATTATATTCTGTAGATTAGCAATCACATGTACATAAAGTAAAGTGCAGATAAAACATTAAACGATCGACAGAAAACAAGCCAAGACAAGAGACACAAGATGTGGCGGCTAGCCAGGGACAAACCCGACAATGTGTGGAGAAAACCTTTGATTAAATCTTCTTTTATCTTCAAAAAATAAGAAGAGAGAAATAGTACAATAAATCTGATTTATATCAGCAGTAGCAAACCCTAGATCAACGGCATCAGCATTAGCGTTTCATCATCAAAACTAGGGCAGTCGATATCTCACAAACCGACCGTCGGATCGGCTTGATTCCACCGCCAAAAGTTGCAACCATCAAAGGAGGTTCAGATGAACCTACAACGTAGTTCAGATGAGGAGATCTTCTGGTCCAATCAGGTCAAACTTCACTTCTGCAGTTGCAGCTTCAATTTCTGCAGCTTCCTTCAAACTAGGGCAGTCGATATCTCGCAAACCATCCGTTGGATTGACTTGATTCCACCACCAAAAGTTGCAACCTTTAGAGGAGGTTCAGATGAACCTACAATGTAGATTAGAAGAGGAGGATTGATGGCCCACGCTGATCAAAGTTTGGATCTGCAGTTGCAGCTTCAGTTTCAACAGCTTATGGCTTCACATGTGTGAGAGAGAGACCCTTTTCTACGCAATAGAGAAGAGACTCTTTTCTGCACAATAGAGAGAGAGAGATGAGTGAGTGCAAATGAGGAAAAGTCCTCCTATATTTATACACAACTCTTGATGTTTTAATAGATTCGATTGTTGGGCTTCTGAGCCTACATGAGTTGTAGGTTGGCTTGATAATAATTCCATAATCAAAATAAATTCATATCTCCATGAATACTTATTGGAATTAGATGATATTTAGATCAATCCTACACCTCTCGACGAGAGGAATCTAATAAAAATACTATTAGCCATGAATAATATGACCCACATGAAGTTTGGCCCTAGTTATGAATTTAACACTCCTTCTCAACTAGGGAGAACTTCATCTACAATCGGTCTGTCGGTCGCTACTATTCATCCATCAAATGCACTACCCTATACAACCCACCCCTTTCCCTACTCTGCTTTATTCTGCATGTTTCGCTTTGTCTTTTTTTGCCCTGTACTGATCTGTACGACTCTACTCTATTATGCTCTGCTCTGCTTTGTTCTGTTCTGCTCTACTTTTGTCTGAATCATGAAGAAGAAGAAATGGTCGAGGATGTATCATACTGACTCAAATTCAGTCTTAGAGTATGTACCATTGGTCCCAGACTAGTCTCAACCAACCCGAAGTTAGCGTCATAGTGAGTACAACTCCTACCACTGGTCCCAGACCAGTAACATCCTCCACTGACTCAAAGTCAGTCTCAGAGTGCGTACCACTAGTCCCAGACCGGTAACAACCAACCCGAAGTCAGTGTCATAGAATGTACCACTCCTACCACTGGTCCCAAACAAGTATCATTGATCCAGATCAATGGAGGTCATCCTAGCGTAGGGAGTACGGTAGATACAATGATGCGTCCATCGGTACTACTATGGTCCCTAACTTCATTTCCCTGCTCATTGATCAGATGAGAGGTACTTCCCATGAGTCCCAGACTGCATGGGTAGGATGTCTCGACAGGAGAACTTAATCAATTCCGTCCTCATAGGAGAACACATCAATCTTCCTACAATCGCCATGGAGAACACATCAATCTAGGCCTCACAGGAGAACACATCAATCCTGCTACAATCGCCATGGAGAATACATCAATCCAGGCCTCACAGAAGAACTAATCATCCTGCTACACAGGAGAGTGAATCATCCTGTTCCACAAGAGAGCGAATCATCTTATCCTACAAGAGAGCGAATCATTTTATTCTAGTGCGCACCACAAGGGGAGGGTGAGTCACCCTGTGGTCGTATGTTGCCCTAGTAAGAACCATAAGCCCTTAGAGCTCCCAGAGCTCAATGTATGCAACATACAGGACCCTTGTACAAGGGTTTCTTGATGACTCCAAGTCGTTTTGGAAAATCATAGATTAGATCTTTCCTTGGGGCTTTAACAAGGAGTATCAACCTGTATATCATCTTAATGCGATGGAGCCTCCTTGCTCATTGACTTACCATATCCCAGATGATGTCTATCTGTTGGACCAATCGACGAATACGGGATTCCTCAATAATCGAATCCCACCTCTGGTTGTTACAGAGAATCACAGTGGTATGTGTTCAAACAGCTCACTGAAGAGCTTCCCCAACCAGGCAGCTTCATACGAGATCATACTCGTAGATATGTATCTGGTCTCAGGGGTGCTTATGGAAACTGACTTCTGCTTCCTGCTCATACATTATCTCAAAGTAGAATTCAAAGAGAAGCAGCACTAAAAGTGCTCCAGTGATCCTCCACACTACCTGCCTAATCAACATTCGAACAATCATGCAGTTTCATATTTCTGGCAGTGTATCTCAATCCATGAGAGATTGTATCCTGAAGACATCTCAGAAGATTCTTGGCACCAATCTAGTGAGGCTCAACCAAATATGATCTCACGATGCTAACTGCAAAACATATGTCCGGATGGAGGTTCACCAAGAACATCGACGCGAATGATTTTTTGAAACTCAGACACATTTCCCAAATCTTGTCCGACATCACTACGATATAACTTCTGAAAGTTAAGATCCTTGAGGTAGTCACAGCCTTGCAGTCCATCATACCAAATCTTTTCAGAACCTCCACCACATATTTTCCTTGAGATAGGAAAATTTCCCTTGGCTTCTGCCACACTTCAAGTCCTTGGTTCTTCATTTCAAATTCAGAAGCCAACTCGTTCTTACATTTGTGAATGAGAGGGTATGCACCAGCTAAAAAGAGGTCATCCACATACAACACCAGTATGAGAGGCATGTCATCTTCAACCTAAAGGTAAAGGTTAGGATTGGATTTGCTCCTAGTGAATCCCAGCTTCATCAAGTAGCTATTGATCCTCTCATACCATGCTCGGGGTGCTTTGCTTCAGCCCATAGAGAGCCTTCTTCAACCTGCATATATGAGATTTTCAATCATAAATATCAAATCCTTCGGGTTGCTCCATATAGACCTCTTCTTTGATCAAACCATGCAAGAATGCAGTCTTGACATCCATCTGATGTAGGTTCCATCCTTGTGAAGCCACAAGGGCTATGACCAAGTGGATGGTCGTATATCTGGCAACAAGTGCAAATATCACATCATATTTTATACCTTCCTTCTGGGAGAAACAACGAGCAACAAAACGAGCCTTATACTATTTTGTACTTCCATCTGCTGCAGCTTTATCTTGTAAAGCCATTTTGAAGTAACAATTGTCTTGTCCTGGGGTATGGGAACTACTTCCCATATATCATTCTCCATAATAGACTCATATTCTTTGGTCATAACATCCTTCCATACTTGATGCTTGATGACATCTGAGAATGATGAAGGCTCATTTTGTATGATCATGCTCATGATGGTCAAGTATCCTTGATACCTGTTAGGTTTCTTACTTTCATGAAAGGTTCCTCGGGGTGCAGCATGTCCTTCAGCATCATGAAGTATCCCCCTAAGCCATGAAGGCCTCTTCCTAGAAGAGGAAGGCTCAGGTGGATAAATAGGATCCATGGGTTCCTCCAAATCAAGCATTGTTACATCATCTACCCATAGAGACAACTTCCATAATCGTACAGTTCTTCCTTTCTGCCACACCATTTTGCTCAGGAGTATGTGGTGTAGTAATCTCCATCTTAATGCCAACCTCATATAGGCTTAAGTGAACCAATTGTATTTCCTTCGGCACATCCTAGACATACACCTTATTTCTCTACTCGGAATTCGGGCATCCCTGTCACCATTTGTCTTACACCGAGTAGAGATTTATAATGAAGGGGGGAAAACCTTCAATGCCAAAGTTTGGACTAAAGATATGTGTCATAAGACATGACACATAGTGGACTTCCATCGACCTGATATAATGAATCAACACGAAACCCAAGAGTAAGGCATCTTCAACATTATTTTTCCATATACATACCTTGCCATCGCTGAAGGTTACCTTGTAGCCTTTGTCTTCCATTGTCGAGATGGACACCAAGTTCTTTTTGAGGTCAGGTGCATTTAATACATCCTGGAATTTCTAGCCTTCTTGAATGGTTGTCCTCTTCCTTGATTCCTAGCTCTCCTCTTACCTTTGCTATTGAATTTGTCATCCCTTTGATTGCCATCAGAGGGATTTTGATCATTGTCCCAGTGTGAGTCCTTTCTATCAGGGTACTCGCTTGCATAGTGACATGATTTATCGCAGATGTAACATCATCCTTTTCTTCCACCCTTAGGTCTAGCCTTTCGTTTTGGTTTAGTCCCACAATTATTTCTTTTCTTAGCGTGAGAAGAAAAGGTAGCAGGAGGACCTTTAGGCATGGGCATTTCTTGCTCTTCTACCCTTGTTTCTTCTTGAATGCATCTAGCCATTAATTCCTCGAAACCAAGAATTATATTATTGTTCAGAAGAGTAGTCTTGAACACGTACCATTCGGATGGTAATCCTCCAAGAGTGATGAGTGCCATTTCTCTGTCAGTAATAGTCTCTCCAATAGATAGGATATCGTTCTTGATCTCGGTGATTCTTAAGAAGTATGCTTGCATACTCTCATCTTTACCCTTCTTGATTTTCCTCAGTTTATTTCTAAGAAATAAAACTTGATTTGCATCATTAACTTTAAATATACTCACCATTCTATCATAGATTTCCTTGGAGGTGTTCAGTTGAGAGATGTAGGCCAGCAAGTGCTTGTCGATAGAGTCCTCGATGATCTTCTTTGTTCTGACTTCTCTGTTTTTCCATTTGTTCCAGGCAGTGGCGAATGCATTTGATGGAGGCTCAACAATATTGCCTCTTACATGGTCCAACATTCCTTGATCTTCTATGTCTAGATCGATAGACATCTTCCACCCGTGATAGTCAACTTTCTCACGGAGCTTGTCTTCGGCAGGAAAGAGTGTTGAGGAACCCATAGTTCTTTTAGGATAGCCTTGCCAATCTTCTCTTCGGTGATTGCTCTTGCTCTTGCTCGGGTTTTGTCTTCACCTCAGCTCTGATACCATGTTAATTTATGGTATGTTCTATGATTATAATAGTTTACTTCTTTTTCTTATTATATTCCATAGATTAGCAATCACATGTACATAAAGTAAAGTGCAAATAGAACATTAAACAATCGACAAAAAACAAGCCAAGACAAGAGACACAAGATGTGGCGGCTAGCCAGGGACAAACCCCACAATGTGTGGGGAAACCCTTTGATCAAATCTTCTTTTATCTTCAATAATTCAGCAGAGAGAAATAATACAATAAATCTGAATTATATCAGAAGTAGCAAACCCTAGATAAGCAACATCAACATTAGCGGTTTCATCATCAAACTAGGGCAGTCAATATCTCACAAACCAACTATCAAATCGGCTTGATTCCACCACCAAAAGTTGCAGCCTTCAGTGGAGGTTCAGATGAACCTATAGCGTAGTTCAGATGAGGATATCTTCTAGTCCACACAAGTCAAACTTCACTTCTGCAGTTGCAACTTCAGTTTCTGCAGCTTCCTTCAAACTAGGGCAGTCGATATCTCGCAAACAGTCCGTCGGATTGACTTGATTCCACCACCAAAAGTTGCAGCCTTCAGAGGAGGTTCAGATGAACCTACAATGCAGATCAGAAGAGGATGTTTGATGTTCCACGCTGATAAAAGTTTGGATATGTAGTTGCAGCTTCAGTTTAAGTAGCTTCTGGCTTCACATGTGTGAGAGAGAGACGCTTTTTTTGCGCAGTAGAGAAGAGACTCTTTTCTGCACAATAGAGAGAGAGAGATGTGATGAGATGAGTGAGTGAAAATGAGGAAAATTCCTCCTGTATTTATACACAACTCTTGATGTCTGAATAGATGCGACTGTTGGGCTTTTGAGCCTACATGAGTTGTAGGTCGGCTTGATAATAATTCCATAATCAAAATAAATTCATATCTCCATGAATACTTATCGGAATCGGATGATATTTAGATTAATCCTACACCTCTCGATGAGAGGAATCTAATAAAAACATTATTAGCCATGAATAAGATGACCCACATGAAGTTTGTCCCTAGTTGCCAATTTAACATACGGCTATATCCAGAGCTAACAATCTTTGACACTCTGGTACCTATTCTTCATATTCTTCAAGAAAAGTATTTATATCACTGAAACCATCATAAAAAGGTAAGTCACATACCTCAACTATCATACAACAAAATGCTTTAGTAACTCTTGCACATCGCCTTGTAGATACTTCATGTAACCTGTTTTTCCAATTTTCCAATTCTTCTTTTGAATCTGATGCACACGAACTGCCATGCTCCCAACTCAACTTGCCTTCAATAAGGTTAACGCAGTATTGTTATTTTGCTTTCATTTGATAGATTTTATCTATAAAAGTTCCGTTGTATTCCTCTTTAATTGGTTCAGTATACCTTGCCCCTTCTAATGGATCCAAGGGAACAATCACTCTCATATTATTGCTTTCAAATACTATTTGCCTCTTCTTTAAGTTGATTATGGGCATGTTAGAAATTCCCAATCTAGTCTAAGTAATGAAAAATAGGGGTTACTATCATCCACAATTTATATCACTTCAAAATCAGTAATAGTGCACACCCCTTCAATATCCACTGTAATGCTCGATAATCTTCGTAGAGGACAATATTTTGTTGATTCACCATTATTAGCTGAATAGGCGACCATTGCGACTTCAATTTACCCATTGACTCCCATGTTTGCTTTGTCAAGACATTAGCTTCATAAACCAGATCTAAAATAACTTGGTCCATGTCATATTCTCCTATTTGTGCACTGAGCCTCATTTCCATTCCATTTCTCTTATGTCTATGTAAATTGTTAACTTCGCGCATCTCACTCCATGGTACTTATTTAGATGTGAAAGAATTTATCAATTCCTGAAGTCCTTCTACAACTCTTTGATCTTGCAACAATTTCACACAAGTCTGAAGAAAATATTTTAAAGTATATAACTTATATGTTGCATCCAATTCATGTATTGTCAGATCTTGGCTTTGTGTCGAAGATTACATCGCAACTATTCTTGTAATTCTTCTACGCACTAGATGTCTAAGCTCCTGTATACATAAAGCTTCGCTTTGATTCCATAAATATTTCTTTTTCCTTTGAATATAAACGCAAGGGAATTTTCAATAGTCTTTCTAACCTAAGTAGCTTCAACTTCCTTCTTTCCATCTGGTTTATTAATGCGAGGTTCATCAGTCCATGGTTCCGCAAACATCATCTTAATGTTCTATGTCAGTTGTTGATTTTTATTTTCTTAAATTTTTTCCAGAAGTATCGGACACTTTTCAATTACATGATCAAAGGATTTGCAATACTTACATGTGGTGGTGGGATTTTGACAGTCTCTTGCAAAGTTTCTCGACTGGCTATAGTTATAGCAGATAATCTATCCTCGTCCTGGACCAACTCCTCCACATTGACCTATTACCACCTCGACTACTGTGTTGTCCATTATCTTCGTGTCCATGTTCTTCCTCTTGCATTCTATATGCATTGACACTTCGCTCCATCATTAGTTCATAAACTTGCCAGTTGTTTTCATCATGTCCCACTGATTTGCAGAACTTGCAATACATGTTCTTGGGGATCTGCACATATTTTTGTAACAATTAACAGTCTTCTACTTGATTGTTCACCCCTAGTTTTACATATCTCACACCATAAGTTGGATCCGAGATTCAAAGGATTCAGTGCTCCACTAGCCATGTAGTTTCGGAAGAGAGGGAATTGTTCTTTAGAATGGCTTTTTGCTTCACACTTTGTACACCACACTTCCTCTCTTATTTCCTTACTTTTATTCATATCTTGTATCTGCATAGTCAAATTTGCTAGCTGATTTTAGATTTGTTGCATACCTATATTGGTATCCCCTA
This sequence comes from Pinus taeda, assembly GCA_000404065.3. Classification (NCBI taxonomy): domain Eukaryota; kingdom Viridiplantae; phylum Streptophyta; class Pinopsida; order Pinales; family Pinaceae; genus Pinus; species Pinus taeda. Next base: position 62,996 of record APFE031464636.1, on the reverse strand, counting down.
TAGGCGAAGCTTCTAATTTCATCGCAAGTTCTAAAGCTTCGACTTGAGTTTCTATCTTCTGTTGCGACAAAGGAAATCTTATATGCGGAAGGAACGCAACTATAAACCATTATTTATGTTGCAGCGGAGCTATTTCGAAGCTCACCTAATCCAATAATATCTTGAATCTTTGATCAAATTCCCAAATAGACTTAGTAGGTTTTTATTTGATTTCTTTTATTTATGTGATACATTGTGACTTAGACTTCGACTTCTTACATTCTTTTACTAGTGTTGTTTTAATGTCTGCAAATGATCTGATTTGATTGCTTGAATACTTCATGTACCACATCAATGCTCTATCTTAGAATGTCGCGACAAGATGCGTTTTCTTTATATTTTCATCATGGACCTACTTTGTTGTCCATACTACTTCACATAGGAACCATAACTAGTTTGGATCCTCTGATCCAGACCCTTTAAAGATAGGTAGCTTAATGTTGAAATATGGCAACAAGAATATTCCAATTTAATTTGTCCTTGAATTAAATTGTGAATTTAATCGAATTTAGTCTTAACAGCTACTTGGAAGTCTTTCTGAAGTCATGCAAGAGTTATCACTTAAATTAAGGAGATAAGATTGAGTTATATTTGAGTTGTAATTAGTTAACTCATTTTGTTGAGTTAAGTCCAGTTAAATTAGTTCCAAACTATTTGAGGAACTAATAGTGAGTTAGCAGTGAGTTGATGCAAGCATGCATTTAACTAGTGCTACTCTAATTAACTAAAGATTCCCTCATCAGAAACTCATGCATGCCTATTTTGAGAAAGACCTAGCTGAGATTAAAGTCAAGGACATTCTACTATCAGTTGCTTTTGTTTTCTCAAAGAGAAAACTCATGCATGCAGTCAAGGATTTATCCTTGAGGATTGCGTAGTTTTGGAAGGTTATCATCCACTTGGTAGAAGGGTTTTTCCACTTGGTAACCGGAGAATCATCCACAAGGAACAATGCAAGGAAATAGGAGTTTGGAGGGCAGAGAGCAAGGTTGGATATAATCAAGATTGCCTGTGAGCATCTGTGAGGATTGTCCTACGAGCTCGATAGTTGTGAGAGCTAAGGCTTTGTATAATTACTATGTATTTCCACCTTGTAAGATAATACAGATAGTGGGGATTTTAGCTGAGGCTTTCCCCAAAGTATTTTCATGTGTATTATGCCATTGATTCTTCTTATTTTGGCTATATTGTTCAGCTTGATCTTTAAGCTTCCGCAAATTAATAGTAGAAGTAGGTTATAGTATTCTGCTTTGATTTATATTGCATTATCGTGTTAACCTACATCAGATTTTCTACATGGTATCGGAGCTGTGAACAATATATTCAGAAGAGAATTCGAAGTTTGAAGTTCGAGGTTGCAGGTGCAAATCGAATTCATATTATACTTCAAGGTTGGCCAATGGAGTTCTATGGCTTGAGATTCAAGTATGCCTTGGAAGGTATCTCGAATTACAGAGCATGCAAAGATAGGATGGAGGCTGAATTAGAAGAAAATGGCTTGAAGGAATTCATTGATTAAGAAATCCCAAAGCCAGCTCCAACTAATGCACAAGAGTTGGCTGAGTGGAAGAAGTGTGTGGCGAAGGCGAGACAGATCATCCTTGAGGGAGTTCGAGACCATATTGTCTCGAGTCTCCATGGGAAGGATAATCCATTTTCAATGTGGAAGACATTGAAGGACCTCTACTATAATAGTAGCAACTAGAGGAAATTGGCGCTCAAGGACAAGCTTCGAAGAATCAAGATTGAGGAAGGTGATAATATTTCCACATATCTGAACAAGCTCACCACCTATAGAAATGAGCTTGACAGTGTGGGAATAACTACTGTTGATGATGATATGGTGAGCCTCGCTCTCCTTGGCCTTCCAAAGAGTTGGAATAGCTACCAGGATTCTGTGAATGGAAGGGAGAGACATTCGGATTGGGAACAACTGTGGTTAGATCTTATGCAAGAGGAGATCAGGAGGAGAACACGAGATGGTTCTTCATCCAAGAATGATGATGAAGAAAATCTGGCCTTAGCAAGTAAGGCAAGGAAAGGGAAGGGGAAGGCTTCCCATTTCAAATTGAATTCTTCTCATGGAGGGAAGAAGGGTAACATGTTTAAAGTAAGATGCTTTAATTGTCACAATATGGGACATTATGCGACTCATTGCCCATCGAAGAAGTCCAATAAGGGATCCTTGGAAGGATCGGAAGGTGATGCATTAGCCTCTCAGTTCAAAATGGACTTTACCCTCATCGCATGCATGGTGTCATCGATGATGGTTTGTGTCTAGTATCTTGATAGTGGAGCCTCATTCCACAGGACCGGTGATAAAAATTTATTCAGTGCCTTAGAGGAGAAAGACCTCAAGATGCGCATAGAGATGGGTGATGATGGAAGGTATAGTGTTTCAGGAGTGGGCATGGTTGATTTTCAGAGGGAATGGAGTTCATATCACCTTGACGGATGTGATGTACGTGCCTGGACTAAAGAAGAACTTGGTATCGGTCGTGATGTTGGAGGAAAAAGGCTACAATGTTGTCTTCAGTAAAGGAAAGGCGTTCCTAAGACACATAGCCAAGGGTCAGACCAAGAGGATAGGGATTCAGGTAAAGAATCTCTATAAACTAGAGGTAGATGATTGTGCAACATTGAGTACGAAAGAAAAATTGGTGCAAATCCAAGACATTGGCGAGTTGTGGCATAGGCGGTTGGGCCATTTGCATCATGGGGCTTTGAAGATAATGCAACAGATATCTACAGGACTTCCCAAAGGAAAATTTGAGCAAGTTGACACATGCAAAGGTTGTACCTTGGGAAAGTACACCAAGTCTTCCTTTCATGATCGAGAAAGTCGAGCATAGGCTATCTTAAAGCAAGTTCATACTAATTTGTGTGGACCATTCTCGATGGCATCCACAGTGAAGCAAATGTATTATGTGATTTTCATTGATGACTATTCTCGTAAATGCTAGATTTATTTCATGTAGAGGAAGGACCAAACTTTCACAAACTTTTGTGAGTTCAAAGCTTTGGTCGAGAAAGAGCCAGGGAAGAAGATCAAGGCCTTGGGAAGTGACAACGATGGAGAATATGTCTCTCAAGAGTTTAAGGACTTATGTGTAGCAGAAGTAATTAAATGAGATTTGACAACACCTCATAACCCACAGCAGAATGGGGTGGCCGAGAGGAAGAACACAACTATTGTAGGGCCAACACGGGCAATGCTACATGACCAAGGCCTACCACTTCACTTGTGAGCTGAGGCATGCAACACAGCAGTCTATTTGCAGAAAAGAAGCCTGCATTGCATACTTGGGATGAAGACACCAGAGAAAGCTTTCTCTGGTAAGAGACCAGATGTGGGTCACTTCAGGATCTTTGGCTCATCGATATATTGCCATGTGACAAAGGATGCATGGAAGAAGCTTGAGCCAAAAGCATAGTTGGGGATATTTGTGGGGTACACTGATACACCTCACAACTATTGGGTGTACTTGCATACCATTTGGAGAATAGTGGTTTGCAGAGATATCAAGTTTGATGAGCAGAAGGCCATGCGATTTTCCCTTGAGAGGGAGCTTGAACTATAGGCTGTGGAGGAACTGTTGGTTCCTAAGGAGGAGGAGCCTCAAACTAATGCAGAGCAGCCACATGCAGAGGTTCTAGGAGTTGAGACATCCACTCAAGTAGAGTCTTCCAGAGATGGACGGAAGCACACAAGAGGAGGTCACCTAAGAGGTACACTGGATACATGGCCCTTACTGGGGAATGTGTTGGGAACGAGCCATCTTCCTTTGAGGAAGCAGCGCAACAGCTGATTTGGGTTGATGCTATGGTGGAGGAGTATGACCCCATAGTTCGTAACAGTGTTTGGGATGTGGTTCCCAGACTGGAGAACAAGTCAATTATGAGTTCCCATTGGCTTTACAAGGTAAAACAAGTTGTTGATGGTAGTGTGGAGAAGCATAAGGCAAGATTTGTTGCCCATGGCTTTTCACGGGTCAAGGGGATTGACTATGATGAGACTTTTGCTCATATCGCAAGGTACTCATCTATCATATCTATGTTGGCACTATCAGCACAGATGGGTTGGAAGATCCATCAGATGGATGTGAAGACTACATTCCTCAATGGCTAGATTGAGGAAGAGGTGTACATAGAGCAGCCAGAAGGTTTTGAGGCTGTCCATTGTGAGTCGCGTGTGTACCGACTTAAGAGAGCATTGTACGGGCTAAAGCAAGCACCTCGTGCTTGGTACACCAGGATAGACAACTACTTCACCGGGTTGGGTTTCACAAAGAGTGAAGCAGATGTGAACCTGTATCACATCATGGTGAAAGGTAAGTTGTTGATCATCGTACTTTATGTTGACGATCTCATATTAACTAGTGATGATCAATTGATCATGTCTTGCAAGGAGGACCTTGAAAGAGAATTTGAGATGAAAGACATAGGTCTCATGCATTAATTCTTTGGCATGTATGTGTGGCAGAAGGATGGGGAGTTGTTTGTGCCTCAGGGAAAATATGCCAACAATATACTCAAGAGATTCCACATGGAGAAGTGCAAGCCCATGCAGACTCCTCTAGCAGGTAACTAGAGGACGGAGGTTGTTACTTCAAGAGAAGTGGTGGAGGCTACTGTGTACAGGAAGCTTGTGGGTTCACTGATGTACTTAGTGAACACATGACCAGATTTGTGCTATGCGGTGAACCAACTGAGTCAAGCGATGGTTCAGCCTACCAAGATGTTTTGGAAGGTGAAAAATCATGTATTGAGATACCTTAGAGGCACATCTTAGTATGGATTATGGTACAAACGGACAGAGAGAGTGAAGCTACAGGGCTTCACTAATGCAAATTGGGCAGGGAGTCCATTAGATCAGAAGAGCACATTAGGAGGGATATTTAACATTGGGTCAGTAGCAGTTTTTTGGTACAAAAGGAAACAGAGGTCGGTTGCACTCAGCTCGTCAGAGGCAGAATACATCGTTGTAAGTCAAGCAGCATGTGAGGCCATCTAGATGCGGAATATCCTAGTTGGTTTGTTTGATCAGGGGATGGATCCAACTGTGATCTATTGTGATAATCAGAGTTGTATCAAACTCTTTGAGAATCCAGTATTTAATGATAGGTCCAAGCACATCGACATCTGGTATCATCATCTCAGAGATTGTGTAGCGAGGAGGATCATGTTGTTGCAGTATATTTCGAGAGAGGAGCAAGATGTTGACATTTTGAGAAAGGTATTATCAAAGTGTAAATTCGAGTTCCATAGGGATGGGATTGGGGTGGCAGATAATCCCTTTATTATTGAGAGGGAGTGTTGAAATATGGAAACAAGAATATTCCAATTTAATTTGTCCTTGAATTAAATTGTGAATCAAAATCGAATTTAGTCTTAACAAGTACTTGGAAATAATTAATTAATTTATTTTAAATTAATTAGTTGGATAAATTCAAGTTATAAGTATTTTTGAATTCATGCAAGAGTTATCCCTTAAATTAAGGAGATAAGATTGAGTTATATTTGAGTTGTAATTAGTTAACTCAGTTTACTGAGTTAAGTCCAGTTAAATTATTTCCAAACTGTTTGAGGAATTAATTGTGAGTTAACAATCAGTTGATGCATGCATGCACTCAACTAGTGCTACTCTAGTTAACTGAAGATTCCCGAATCAGAAACTCATGCATGTCTATTATGAGAAAGACCTAGTTGAGATTAAAGTCAAGCACAATGTACTATCAATTTCATGTGTTTTCTCAAAAAGAAAACTCATGCATGCAATCAAGGATTTATCCTTGAGGATTGCAGAGTTTTGGAAGTTTACCATCCACTTGGTAGAAGGGTTTTTCCACTTGGTAATAGGAGAATCATCCACAAGGAACAACACAAGGAAATAGGAGCTTGGAGGGGGAGCGGAAGGCTGGAGAGAAGCCAAGATTGCCTGTGAGCATCTGTGAGGATTGTACTGAGAGATGGATAGTTGTGAGAGCTAAGGCTTTGTATAATTCCTATGTATTTCCACCTTGTATGATAATACACATAGTGGAGTTCTTAGCTAATGTCATTGATTCTTCTTCTTCTGGTTATATTTCTCAGCTCGATCTTTAAGCTTCAGCAAATTGATAGTAGAAGTAGGTTATAGTATTATGCTTTGATTTATATTGCATTATCGAATTAACCTACATAATATTTTCTACACTTAATATCATCGAAATAGTTCTTCTATGAGGGGGAGGGGGATGAAGGGTAGTGGGACAGGAAACCCAAAATAACCCTGATTACTACTTGATTCTGTCTTTGGCAAAATTTCAGGCTGGAAGGTTTAATACTGCAAAGTTGCTTCAGGCTTCTTAGGGCGGTTTTCTTCACTTTCAGACTCACTTCAAAGAGGGATATAATCAATTTCTATCAAATATTTGGATCTTGGCCACAAGATCTCTTCCTATTGTCTATTCTATATCTTTTTCCACTTTAGTTGTTCCAATTTCTTATTCGTATCTTCTCCCAAACATAAGTACTAATAATCTGACTGCATTAGTAAAATTCTCCTTCGCACAAAAACATCTTAATCCAAAGTTTTAGAGATCTCAAGAACTTACCTCATGGTCCTTTGAAAAATTTCCATTCTGCTTCACTATAGGACACAATCGAGTCTACCGCGAACTTAGTAATGAATTCTATCAATCCATAAATCAACAACTCTTGAGATCCTATTGTCGGTGTTCTTGAGTTTGTGTATCAGTTCAGGAGTCCACTCCTTAGGTTCATCTCCTTTAAAACAATTATTTCTCTCAGGCAACCTTTATATCCACTCGTACAGCTCAACATGAAATGAATCGAAGAATATTTCGTATTGATATTCAAAAATATACTTCTCCAACCACCTTTCAGTTGACAGACAAGGGCTTCTATTTTCTTGTTCTACAAATTCTCATTCTTTTTGTTCTAACAACTCTTGGATTTATTTTTTCAATGAATGCCACGTAAACATATCCCTCAAATAGATCCTGGTCCTAGCAACAGAATCGTTTGTTGGCTTAGGTTGGGTTGACCCAGGTTCGATTCTTTACTGCGCACCAACAAAACCCTCAATCACTGGCCCTTTCAGCAACAACTTGCAAGCAAGTCGCGGTCTCACTCGAAGTGACTATGGGAGGTTGCAGAACTAGGTTTATGCAGCCTTGAGGGATATTTCAATGCATTAATGAGGTATTTTCTTATGATTTAACAATTATGAGCTACTTCGAATTCATGAACTACTTCGCACTTATATATTACTTCGCTGAATTAAATTCATCACTTAAACATATCATAAAATCTATAAACTTCACAAGACTGAAATAAAGTGCAAATAATAAACAAATCAACACTAGAAGACACAGATTTTTCCCATGGTTCATCCCAATGTGGGACTACTTCCACAAGAATTGTTGCTTATAATATATAATTTGGTACCAAAAACAGTTCTTCACCTGCGCACACAGTTGCAAGTTGTTTGCGCACTAAGTTGTAGACGGTCTGCGCACTAAGTTGCAGACCCAGGCCTCCGCACACTCAGCTGTGAAGCCTTGCCCATTTATCCGAAGTACATATCACAAAAATACAACCATAAACATAGATATGGATCCAATTGATTCATGCCTTCCTTCTTTATTATTCATCCCTATATATACATTGATGGATTACATTACTACATTATCATGGACCCAATACCATGGTTTGCAAAATAAAAGGGACCTGTGATCCAAAACCATTCAACTTTTACAATATTTTGTGCTTTTACAAAAAGGGAGGGGTTTCGCCGTGAAGCCCCTATATTGCGCGGTGAGTTTGTTGTGTAGTCCTCGTTGTTCTTCATTGTGCGGTCCACTTCGCAATCTGCGATATCCTTTATATTGCGCACTCTACCCACAAAATTTGGATTCCTTTCCCAAAATATGGCCAAGTTGGGCTATGTCCAACAATCTACATAACCTTCAACACCTCTGCAAGAAAGATAAATAGACTAGGACATCCACTGATCAACTAAGCCACCTCAAGGTTGTCGTCAATGTCAACAAGACTATGCTCTTTGAACCAGGTGGATATTAATGCATCATCTAGACCATGATATGTTTGAAATCAATGCCAACACAAACCAGCTACAACCATGAAGGCCATAATGCCAACAATTCCCCCCCTTTTGCATTGATGGCAACCACACAATCTTCAGATCTTCAAACTTCTCTTATCTCTCCCCCACTAACATCAATGGAAAAGGGTCAAATCCTTTGGATAAGGTGAAAATAGTGTTGTAACACAAGCATTAATAACCATGCTTCTCATATGATAAAAAAATAAGAATATATCAACCCAATCATTAAGCAATCACCTCTTAGTAGCATGTCAAATCAATCAATCTCTAGGAGAAACAACATTATGCACATGAGGAAACAAACATAGCATCAATGAGTAACATCATAATAAACAATAATATGTGGCATCTATGAGCAACATCAAGCACAATATGAAACAATATCCACATGAGGCACCAACCCATACTCTCCATAATAGTCAACGCATGTTAGTAGCATAATATGTTGAAGAAAAACTTATACAATAGCCACTAACCCTCTCTAAATGCATATCTCCAACAATAACAACAATGATCAATCATCAACCTCTTTGCCCATGTAATGAGGTCAATAACCCCAATAGTCATAGCATAGCACAAGGCACATCATGAACACCTGCAAGCGGATCATAATGCCAACAATAGATGGCTAAAGTAAACTAGATCATATAATATGCTCTCCATGAACATATTCCATCTCCAAAACCATCTCCAAACTGTAGCGAATGACTTTTGCTGCAATCATTGCATGAACGACTTCTACTGCAATCATTGCTTCCTTGCCACAAGAAAGAAGCACAATGTGGACCAAGATGCCATATGACCATGACTAATAGACATATAACATAGTAAATGCATGGACTTGTTAGTGATAAAAGACCTCATACATGAATACATGACTCTCTTTCCAATCCACTAGAAGACCCACTGATAAAAACAATACAAGTACATGGCTTCATAAGCGTTTTACATGGTTTTATTAATGAAGTACACAACTACTATAATCATCTCTAATGAACCAATAATCCAAAAATATAACATGACATGATTGATACAACATCATTAACCCATACATATGGCTACAAGAATACTTCATGATACTCCTCCAAAAACATACCTATCACCATGAAGACTCAACTCACTAATGACTAGACTCTCAACCAACATAAGATGATGAAACAATAAAAGTACATGGTTGTAATGATGAGCATATAAGCCCACAGATGGCTAGTCAATGTCTCAAGTTACTCTATGCATGCCATTACAATGTCTCCAAGCTCAAGTTAAGTTAGCTGAAAAATAATCAATGAAAATTGCAACAAGGCTAATATAACATGTCTTTTTACCCATAGACAATAAATACACCAACTGCAAGAAATATGAGTGAACATAAATAGAAATAGAAACATCAAGCCTTGAAACCCTAAAAACAAGTATAGCTCCCCCTGAGAATAATATACCTCATATAAGTATGTTGACCCTATTGATCTAAAGATGCATCAAAGCACTGGATCGAAAATCTCTACTGTTGGTACTCATCAATCTGCCAACACTCCCCCAAAGACCTTACCAATCTCATATGTACCTTTGCAATAAAGTAGATCTAGCACGCTTGAATGGATTACAGTAGGGGATGATATCTCTTATTCAAAATATGATGAGGAAGAGTCCACTCTTGGTCTCTTCTTTCTGCTCACTCTTACCTTCAACACACACACATTATTTGGTGTCCTGATTCCTTTGGAAATCAGTCTCTTTAACCCCTCTGTCCGGATGAAGTAATCATTGGAGTTGAATACCACTTCCTTTCCTCCATCAACCATATGTCACATGCTCAAAATATTGTGCTTTAGGCCTTCAATGAGCAACACATCATCCACATTGGTCTTGCTCTCACCAATATTGACTTTACCATTTCCCAACACTCTTGTTGGTTCATTACGTTCATAAACAACATGGTCAGTCCCGGTTCTCTTCACGAAGTTAAATATGCTCCTATCTCTTGACATATGGTGTGAACACACATGCTTAATGTATCACTTATCATCCTCCTCTCACGAGCAAAGGGAAATACCACACCTTCCTAACCACTCCTCCTTTTTCTTCCACATGGTTCTTGGTTGGTTCCTTGGTTGAGCACTCTCTTCTGTCTATTGATTTTGACCAAATGGCCTGAAGGATCTAGGCATCTGATAGTCTTTGGCCACGTGCCCAAAATTGCGACACACATAACACTCTATAAAACCAAGACATGAAGCCAAAGTATCTAACCTTTTGATGCTCATGTTGGATCTCCAAATCCTCATGCTAGATTTACAATCAATGGCCTTGTGGCCAAATAGGTTACAAGAATATCAATAACCATTAAATGAACTTGTATACCTAAAGGCAGGTCCTCTTCTTGGTTATTCAAGCTGTAGAAAATCCCATCGATTCACAAGTTCACGAAATGTACTAAAGCATAGGAAAATAATCTACTTCTACTATCAACCAGCAGAAGCCAATATATCAATGAAAATAATATGAACAAGAAGAAGATAAATCAATGACACATAACACAAGATGTATCTGGGGAAATCCACTGCTCAAAACCCTGTTATCTGCATTGCATATATCAGAAATATGAGTGAAGATACAAACCTTGTTCTCACTAGAACAATTCCGCACAAGTATGCTCAACTCTCTCAGCTCACAAGCAAACTCTTAGCCAACACTTAGCCAATTTTGCAGCTCTCAAAGCCCCTAATCTCTCGTGTAATTCCTAGGATGAATAGCCCATATTTAAAGGGAATTCATGCTTCCAAAACTGCGCAATCCAAACATAGGTCCTTCTCTGATTGCATGCATGATATTTACACTCCAGTAAATAATACAACTGATAGTACACTGTCCCTACACTCTAGTCTCAACCGGGTCTTTCTCTGAACTGCCATGCATGAGTTTCTGATGAGGGAATCTACCGTTAACTAGAGTGGCACTTGTGGATGCACTAGTGCACCAACTAACTGTTAGCTCTCTATTAGTTCCACAAACAATTTGTAACTAATTTAACTAAACTTAACTCAGTAAACTGAGTGATATAATTTCCAAGTCAATTTAAACTCATACTAGACCCCTAAAATATAGGGAGAACATATACATGAATACATAAAGACTTCCAACTCGAAATTCCTAAGCTAATTAAGTTAATTAAACTTAATTAACTGTTTACAAGTTGGTATGAGAATAAAATTCGATTTTAATTCTCAATTTAATTCAAGGACAAATTAAACCAGAATTTCTTGTTGCAATTTCTCAACACTCCCTCTCAACAAGAAAGGGATTATTAGTTACCCTGATCCTGTCTTTATGAAACTCGAATTTACATCTTGACATTGCCTTTGTCAACATATCAGCCACTTGCTCCTCTGTGGGAATGTACTATAACAACATAATCCACCTCAATACACAATCTATGAGATGATGATATCGGATATCAATACGCTTGGACTGATCACGAAAAAATGGATTTTTAGAGGGTTTGATACAACTTTGATTATCATAGTAAATCACAGTTGGATCCACCTACTGACCAAACAACCCAACCGGGATATTCCTCATCCAGATGGGCTCACATGCTGCTTGACTCGCAACCATGTACTTTGCCTCTACCGAACTGAGCGCGACCGATCTTTATTTCTTGTTGTACCAAGAAATTATCGTTGACCCAATACTAAAGATCCCTCCTAATGTGCTCTTCCGGTCAAATGGAATCCCTGCTGTTATACGGGAATAGTGTCCACACGGATGCTGCTATTCCCACTAATATGGGTGGCTATCTTAGAAACAAACAATCAAAGTCTACTATTGATTCCTTTTATGAAAATAGATGAGAGGAGAGCCAAGAGGGCCAAACTGAGTCTTGCGCTCGATTCCTTCTCTTTCTTGATAGAGTTTTGTCGTTCGCTCTTTGTCTGCTCAGCTTCAAAAGGACCTGTAGAATCACAACAACATAATACTATGCAAGAAACAAGGATCTAAATTCATAAATAATGCAGGATCAGATGTACATTAACCATATACAAGCATATATAAACAAGTACACCAGAATATGGAAGGAAACAAGAATAAGATTTATTAGATAAAAAGTAGCAAGAGGATTACAACCATGAGCAGCTCTGACCCAACATCATCCTCCAGCTTAAGAAGCCTTCTTTCACCTCAAGCAAAGCAAAATCACCCAACACTGTGAATGTACACCAGAATACCAACAACACTTCTCTATAAGTTACAAAATTCCAGCCTCTGGATCTCTGTATTGAGGGATCCATATATAGATGATTACAGAGAGGTGAGTCATCTTTTGGGATCTTTATTAGTGTCTTCTCTCTGATATTTCCTGCTTCCACTTGGAGAATGAAGATCTCTTACTCATCCCTGGTCGAAAATGGAGTGCCAAGTGTCAGAGGGGAAGCTTCTCGAAGATTCCATGATCTTCCACCTCGCATTTTGGTCCTTGCCTTTTGTCCATTCCCCACCATCGCACCCTACAGAGGAGCAAAATAGTATGCATCGCACCCTGTACATTGGGAAGGTTATATGCATCGCACCCTCTGCATGGAGCTTTTAGTATGGTCCAGTTTTGACCATTTATGAGCAGTTTTTAGTGGAGAACTTCTGGGAGATGATGTAATCAGTTGACCTTGTTCCTTTAGGAAGTGAAGCAACCATTTTAGGGACTTAAGATCCCTCAGTTTATGGACATTTGTGATTGGGGTTGAAGTGCCCAAAAATGTCTATAACAGTTGCCCCCTAAAGCATGAGGTCATTAATCGTTTTTTTATGTCGGGTGAAATGCCTTACTATGAGGATCTGAAGTTTTTTTGAGCTAGGAGGCGACCTGTAATAAGATACAATACAATACATTATTTGACAACATTTTTTCATGATCTAGCTGAGGCGGGCATTCCCATGCTCAGCTTTATAAACTCATTTTCATGTACATAGGACAGACGATCGTCGGTGTGACAAACTGATGATATGGACACATCATCCTTTGATTTGGATGATCATCTGTTTGGCAATGATGTACATTGGATGTTTTTATATTCCTGAATATTTCGCAGCTCGGATGGATGAACCTAGATCCGGGGTCTTCAAACTCGACCAATCTTCACTCGGAGTACAAGTCGATCCATGTGAAAAATGCTTTGGAGTTGAACATGGAAAGATATCGCCTGATTACCAGCCAATGATGTAAGTTGTTAACAGGCGCTAGAGGAATCACCAATAATGACAATGACCCTCAAGTTACTACAGTACAATTTACGTAGTGTGAAAAAGGGACTTGGCGTCGAACACCACGCAAAATCTCTCGGTCGAAGGCCATTGACGTAAACCTGTCGCCGAAAGTGAGAAACTTGCCATTGAGGCATGCAAACTTCAAAGGACTGAAAGGATTGTTCCTAAGTCAACTTCTTGGATAATGAGCTGATGTCGACAAAAAGCGACCCGTCGCAGGAGGGCCTTAATGAATCCCACATCAACGACACGGAACGAAGCAAATGATTTTGGAGGTGAAAACAAACTGAAGATATGGGGGTTAGGATGGCGGTCATGAAGGAATGAAGCATGAATGTATTGCAGTGGGTGAGACTCAGGTGAATTGTCTGAATGACTTCTC
>APFE031464636.1:29663-49165 GCA_000404065.3 Pinus taeda | reverse complement strand
GCTTGAGGAGGATAACATATGCTTGTTCTATAATCCGCCCTTCGGGCGAACCTGCCGCTATATTTTAGCGAGCCTAGCAACAGTGAAACTCATCCTCGTCCTGCTGGATGAGTTTGTCGCTATTAGTTTTAACGAGTTTAATGACAAAGATAACTCGACCTCTTTCAATTTTAGAGAGTCTGAAAGAAACGGAAAGAAGACTCCGAAGGTTCTTTTTCGTTGTATAATCCCTTAAGTCCGAAAAAGCGTAAAATAATACAAAAGGGATGAATTTTCGATAGTTTTAACGAGCCGAACAAGACAAGCGCTCGAAATTTTTGTGTAATAATCCCTTGGGTCCAAAAAGATTAAAAGCTAGAGGAGGGATAGCACTTCTGATGCCTTTTAACGAGCCAGAGAGGCCAATCGCTCGGCAATATTTTCATATTTTACGGGTCAGGTGGAAAGAGCTTAAAGAAGACTCGTTTTCGAGGAACGAGTGATAGTTTCGGGTAGCAGCTGATTCCATGTAAGATTTGGAATTTTCCAATCACGACAGTGTTTTAAGGATGGCTAGCAAAATCACTCTTCGCAGATGTTCCTCAAAGGGGTAAACAATCATACGGGGGTGAATGATCGGCTAAAAACATAGTGGAGGTGATGGGGAGAACACGACCAAGGCTCAAAAGCTGGCAATAAAGCATTCACAATGGTTATTTACCTATTCATTTTTTAATGAGCTTAAACGCGGGGAGAAACACTTGCTCATGAATTATGTTTATTTTTTAATGAGCTTGAACTATGCGCTAAAACTACTCGTGGAGAGTTTATTTTTTAACGAGCTTGAACTCTGCGACAACATTGCTCGCCAGTCGTATGATAAAAATGTCTCATTTGAGATGTTATTTTGAAGTGGCTTACATCTCTAAAGCTTTGCCACGGATCCTTTCTTTATGCAAGTTAGGAAACGACTAGCCTTACGGGTTTAAAGGGTTAGAGTTCCTACAAATTCAAAAGATAAATAGCCGCTCTTCACTTGCATGTGGAAAGGTTTGCATGCCCCCAAGTATAACGAAAAATTTCCAGGCTACCAAGAAAGTTCTATAAGCGTAGAAAATAAAATTCTTTCTCGGCGATGTCTATCGAAACAGATAAAGGGGAGCAGAGTCACTCAGCATAACCTTAACGAAGGTATCTTATTCTAGTCTGTTCCCATTTTCCTGTGAGGACGGGTTCCCTAGACTAGTCATATATCCCTCGCAGAAATCAACCCTATACCCAAGGTTTTCCTACCGAAGCAGACCAGGGTGCATGCCCCCTGGGTTTCAGTCCCATCTTCCTGAATCACTCGCGCTCATCAGGTGGACGAACTGGAGACCGATGAGACATTTCTTGCATGAAAAGACCATTTAGGGATGGCATTTGACTATTTGCGATGTGTGAACCGAGGAATGACATTTGGTCTACGAGCTTGATCATTCTGCATTTGTGCAGAAAACACATTACCCTAAAGAGTGAGGAGACGATGGCTCCCATGCAATAAATATAGTCGTGTCCAAGGAGTATATTTTAATCTAAAGGTCCTTGAACTACCATAAAGTTCATGTGAATAGTTTTCCTTCTCAAAGTAATGGGCACATTTGGGAGGATCCCTAAAGGTCGACTGGTTCCTTTGTCGGAGCCTGTTATATTTCTCATTTTAGGCAAAAGCGATGGCGAACCAAGCGCTTTCCAAGCAGTTGAGGAAAGGATACTCACAAAATCCCCTTCATCGATGATGGTACCAACCATGACCATTTTGTAAGCTTGTACAATAATTCTGAATGGTACGCTGGCTGGTAATGGGGTCTGCCTAGTAGGTTCTAGTCGAAGGAAACAACTAGGTTTCTTGGTGGTGGGACCGAGTAGACGGCCGGGTAGGACTTTGATGAACTTCCTTCCTGCAGTAAAGGAACGGAGGACTACCCCCAAGCTCATCGGAGTCAGTGTTGATGAAAAGAATTTGAACGGTGTCGTTCTCTTTCTCTTTAGTGATGGTATCGGTCGAGGATGAACATTCTGAAGGTAATACCAGGTCAACTGCCGTATCAACCCTTTGACTTTCGTCTGGTATGGATTCTGAAGGTTCATTTTCAACGATAGGTGCTTCAGCTAACCACAAGGATGGGTCAGTCGGACTTTCAACCGGTGGAGGACTCGGCAAGAGTTTTTGATATCCAGGAGGAAGTTGTAATAGTGAAACCAGACAATTAATTAAAACTCTTTTAGCCTCTTCGAGGAAGGGACAATGATGGACGACGTGATTGCCTTCACACAACTTACAAGGAATTCTAGGATTCCTTCTTTGTCCATGTGCTTCACTTTCACTAGTCGAAAGTGAGCATTCAACATGATCGCCAGAGGTTGACGCTACCAGGTGGTGCAAATGAGGAGACCAGTCTCTTAAGATCCGAGGGATGTAGGGACAATCTCAGTGATAGTGATCTCCATTGCAAATGACACAAGGAGATTTAGGTTTTGACTCTGCGGTGTGTGGGTTTTCGCTAGACAGTACTTGGTTATTCCCTTTCGATTTTGGTTCCTTTTTCTTCTTTTCCTTTTCCTCTTTCTGTTTCTTCTTCTTCTCAGTTAATTGAATTTTAGCTTTATCAGCTTTTTCAAGCAAAGAGGGAGGAGGAGAAGGAGAATCAGATCAAGTAGAAGGTTGGGAAGCAACTCTAGTGTTGTCTAGTTGCTGGTTAGACTGTTCAGGAATTGTGGGATTCTGAACGACAGAGGTAGAGAAGAGCCAGACTGTCAAACCAATTGTCAATCCTGGAAGTGACAAAGTTGCCATATGGGGTGGACCAACATCTCCCCAAGATAGGAAGGGACTAGGATTTCCTTCACGAGGAAATCCTTGGTTGGTAGACTCCATTTTCTCAACCTGAAGATCAACAAGGGAATTCGTGACGTTATTCCGATTTAAAATAAATTTTTAGACGCTTGGACACAACTTGTTTTTTCAATTTTAAAGAGTCGAGAGAAAACAAAAGATGACTCTAGTCGCCTTCAATTTTTATTGAGCTCGAACAGACAAGCGCTCAGATGACCTTTTATGTTAACGAGTCAGAAAAGGAGCAAAATGGACTTCTCTGGAGATCTAGGCAGAGAGGATTACCAAACCAATTGTAAAACTGCAGAATACTTTTTACGGTATGGCAGTCAATCTTCCCAAATGCTGTGTCTGGTGCAGTACGATTGATAGGGCGGAAGACACAACTTCCTAAGGATAAATGATGCAGCTTATAGTGGTCTCCCAATATATACGCGACGGTACGTGGGAGCACAAGTTCGTACTGGCACTTATCACCTCAGAGTGGAGGAATCACCCAACTAGCACTGAAAGCAACAGTTACCAGGCTTTACAACGCCGAAATACGTCTCTAGCCTAGACCTCTAGATGTTGCGTTAAGTTCCAAAGCGTTGTTAGATTCATTGAGATTTATTTTAAGTTGATCTTGTTTAGCAGTTTTCCTTTCAGGTTCACCACGTGATGTATGTATAATTCCTAAATTAAGTCTAAGATGATAAATAGATGTCTTATCTTCTTTCAGGAATGAAAATACTAGCTACTAAGGGGAACAAATTCAAGCATCTTTTCTTCACAGAGCATAGAGCACATGCTAATATGCACAACACTAAATCAAGCCAAGCATTCAAGATGCAAATGCACATGCATGTATTGGTTTTCAGTTCCCTTAATGTGTAAATGAAACTAAGAAAACTATGTGCAACCTTGAAATTCTTTTAAAGCGACTGTACTCAACAAAATTCCTTTTTCAAAACGAAGTGAAAACGAGAGAGACACTTTGCGATTTTGAAATGGAAATTTATTTTCGACACTTTAAAACTAGTAAATCAAGTCTTATGCAATGATAACCGTATAATAAAATATATAAAACAATGTGATTTCTTTCTAAAACTGAAAACGAAAGCTATGACACTTTCAGATCTAGAGGCGACAGTTTGACTATGTTATTTTTTGCAAAAGATAACTAAAATGACGTACAATACATAAAAAAATGTTTATAGTTCTTTGCACTAAGGAGGTGGAATAATGCAAGATAAGGGAGTATTCATAGAAGCACACTGATTACAGACAACAAAAACTCTTGAATAAGACTAAAAACAATGAGAAAATCCACCGTCGGAAGGTAAAATCAGTCCTCCCTGACCATCGCACCTGTTACACAGTGAACTCAGTATGCGGCACAGTTACTCCATTCGGGAAGTCCGATGCATATAGGCTGCATTGAAGGCAGGGTGCGATAGTTACTATGCAAGACTCTGAACAAGACTTCACTCATAATTTGCAGTTTAGTTCAGGTGTTTGAGCTAAATAAGTACAAATCAATGTATGTAAAAACACAGGGGTGATTTTAGAGGTTACTAAAGCCACTACTTAGGGAAATTAGATTGCTTGTAGATCTGTTGTTTAATTTATAAACCAAAACTTGGATATTGACTGAAGCAGCATTGATCTACTTTGCATTCGTGTGACGAATGTAGTTCGAAGGCTAGCTTGCTTGATTTTAGGCTCCGTCTGTATGTTTATAGAATAAAAAAGGATAGATAGGCTAACAAGTAATCTAATCACTCCCCAGCGGAGTCGCCATTTTGTTATATGGGAATAGTGTCCACACGGATGGTTCTATTCCCACTAGTATGTGTGGCTATCTTAGAAACAAACAATCAAAGTCTATTGTTGCTTCCTTTTATGAAAATAGATGAGAGGAGAACCAAGAGGGCCAACCTGAGTCTTGCACTCGATTCCCTCTCCTTGTTGACAGAGTTTTTCTACTCACTCTTTGTCTACTCATCTTCAAAAGGGACCTGTAGAATCATAGCAACATACTACTATGCAAGAAACAAGGATCTAAATTCACAAATTATGTAGGATCAGATGTACATTAACCATATACAAGCACATATAAACAAATACACCAGGATATGGAAGGAAACAATAGTAGCTTTATTCAGATAAAAGTAACAAGAGGATTACAACCATGAGCATCTCTGACCCAACATCATCCTCCATCTAAGAAGCCCTTCTTTCACCTCAAGCAAAGCAAAATCACCCAAGACTATGAATGTACACAAGAATACTGACAACACTTCTCTCTAGATTACAAAATTCCAGCCTTTGGATCTCTGTGATGAGGGATCCATATATAGATGATTATAGAGAGGTGAGTCATCTTTTGGGATCTTGATTAGTGTCTTCTCTCTGATAGTTCCTGATTCCACTTGGAGAATCAAGATCTCTTACTCATCCCTGGTCGAAAATGGAGTGGAAAGTGTCAGAGGGGAAGCTTCTGGAAGATTCCATGATCTTCCACCTCGCATTTTGGTCCATGCCATTTGTCC
The DNA here is from genome assembly GCA_000404065.3 of Pinus taeda. Classification (NCBI taxonomy): domain Eukaryota; kingdom Viridiplantae; phylum Streptophyta; class Pinopsida; order Pinales; family Pinaceae; genus Pinus; species Pinus taeda. The sequence continues at coordinate 43,777 of APFE031464636.1, read as the reverse complement.
ATTCTCGACCATTGCACCCTACAGAGGAGCAAAATAGTATGCATCACACCCTGTACATTGGGAAGGTGATATGCATTGTACCCCCTACATGGAGCTTTCAGTATGGTCCAGTTTTGACCATTTATGAGCAGTTTTCAGTGGAGAACTTTTGGGAGATGATGTAATTAGTTGACCTTGTTCCTTTAGGTAGTGAAGCAACCCTTTTAGGGACATAAGAGCCCTCAGTTTATGGACATTTTTAATTGGGGTTGAAGTGCCCAAAAATGTCTATAACAGTGTCTCCCAGAGGAAAAATTGATCCTTGGACTAGACTTGTTAAAATAAATGGAGGATATGGTTAAAAAGGTACTTTCCAATTTAAAGGCTCCTCAGGACTAAGAAAAGAAATTTTCTGATTGAAAGAGAAGTTTTTGGGATTTTCCAGTTCAATATCATGTTTATGTTTAGTACAAGCCAAGAAGAGTAGATTTCAATGGAGCAGATGTGCTAAATTATCACCCTGAATTTGTGGTCCTTTCCAAGTTATGGCTTGAATTGGGTCGGTGGCTTACTAGCTTCCCTTACCTAGCCATATTTGTGTGCATAATGTCTTTCACGTTTCTATATTAAAAAAACACATATATGACCCTCACCATAAAATAAATTATCAAGACATACAAGTCGAATTGGAAGGCGAGTTCTCGGTCGAATCCCAAGGTATACTCGATCAGAGATAACTAATGCTGGGGAAGTGAGTTATCACCCAAGTTAAAGTGAAATGGAAGCACTTTGGGTAGAGGAAGCCACATGGGAAGATGAACATGTTATGGGGGAGACTTTTCCAAATTGATTTTCAGAAGAGAAACAATGGGATGATGTTTAATCTTAGGAGGGGAAGACATGACACCCCTAGTAAATTAAATATTTAAATTACTACAGACTTAACAAACTGAATATTATTATAAGCTATATAATTATTTATTGATTCAAGTTATATTGAAATGGAATCACAGTTATATGTAAATATTTCTCACATGTTAAGTAGTTAGGTTATTAGTTACCTGTCCCTAACTAATTTCTTGAAGATTTATTTTGAAGAAAATATGAAGAGGATATGAGTATTTGAGATGAAGAGAAAAGAAAGATAAGGTTTGAAATCGGAATTCTGCACTGAGAGGTCAAGCGACTTTTTGGAGCTAAGTCTGGTTAGGAACAGATAAATGTAACAAGAGTGACTGCAGTCTCAGAAAGATAGTTCCTACATGCGAGGAACAACTTGGGGGGAGACACGCTGGTTAAGGTAGTCTCACTGTTGGGAGGAAAGGAGTAGCAAAAGCTAAGGTGTGGTAGCAGACCCTTTCCTTGAAAATGAATATTATTCAGGTAAGTAAAATATTGCGTTGTATAGGTACAATAGTTATACTATTTTGCATGATTCAAGGTTTCTTCTAAACGCATAGATTACTTTATATAGGAAGGATAAAAGTTCATATTTCTCTGTTCAATAGAATAAAGTATAAAAATGTTAAAGAGAATAATTTTTCTTATTGTTTTGTATAAGAGAAAAAAGGTATAAACTGTCATATTGAAATTATAATTTATCCATATAAGGAAGAAGAAAAAAAAAACTTTTGATTCCGAAAATAAAGCTAATATAACCATAGTATTTCTCTCATAGGAAAACAACATAATTTCCTCAATTAATATTGCCACTGTAGGACAGTATATCTCGAAACAAGGTTTCCATATAAATAATAAGTGCGATAATAAAAATATTAAAGAGCATCTTTAGCACAACGAAAGATAACTATTATAAATACACTTAGCAAATTATAACAAGCATATATTGAATTAAAATGTAGTTTTAAACTAGAAAGGGGTCAATAATCCAATGACCAGTTTAAATACAAATATACAGGCGCTGGAGGCTTTGCATACCATTAAAGAACTTGTATAACCACTACTATTCAGATGTGGAAGAGATTAACTTGAATTTTTCCATTAAATGTCTTAACCATAACATTACTCAGAGGAAAACAAATCTGGAATAGACTATGAAATAACTAAGATTTAAATTCCTTAACCATAACATTTCCCCGAAAAAAGCGAATCTAGAGCAGGCTATGAGATAATAATGATTAATCTGGACAAGACGAGATTAACAAGTATGAAACAATATGTAAATATATTCAAATTTGAGAGGGATCATCACAATGACATAGGCATGCCTCTTCTCAACCACAGTCCCGCAGAAGGATGATATGAAAAAACAAGTTAAAACCTAGGTTTGAAAAACTAATCCCAAGGCCTACCTTCCACATCATTAACCATCTTAGGTCAACCCAAGCTGACGAGGGATTAGGGTATGAACCCAGTTCTTGTGAAAATCTAGAGTAAATACATAAAATCATTTTAGACAACACAATTGTCTTAATATGAGTTATAGACTACTATGCAAAGCCTACACTAACTATGGAAACTAGGTGGAATGCCTCTCAGCTAAGTAGAGTACCTGACGAAGAGGTCTAGTAGCTTTCCTCCAGGATCTATCTACAAAGTCTAGAACCTAAACTCCAACACACTAAAAGAAAAAAGGACATTGGTGAGGGGTGAAAAATGTTGCCATAAGCTCATTGGTGATGGTCAAAAGAGTGTTTGTCACCAAAAACTGAACGTCCCCAAAAGTGGCGTCACCAAAAGTATAGGTGTTGTAGTGACATTCAAATTCCGTCACCAATAATGATTTATAATGACGGTTAGTGACTGTCACCATTTCATATGAGCAATGGTGATGGACCATAGCTTCCGTCACCAAAAACTGAACGTCACCAAAGGTGGCATCACCAAAAGCACAGGTGTTGTAGTGACATTCAATGTCTGCCACCAATAATGATTTATAATGATAGATAGTGACTATCACCATTTCATATGAGCAATGGTGACAAACCATAGCCTCCGCCACAAAAACCTCAACATCACCAAAGGTGGCATCACCAAAAGTATAGGTGTTATGGTGACATTAAAGGTCCATCATGAATATTCATTATAATGACAGATAGTGAGTGTCACCATTTTATATGAACAACAACGATTTATTGTGATGGATCTCTCATGGCCATCATTATTGGTGCATATATGTGGTGATGTTTGTTGACCCTCACCAAAATCTGCATTGCCATAAGTATAGGTGTTGTGGTGACATTTAAGGTTCGTCACAAATAATGACTATAATGACGGACATCAACCATCACCATTTCATATCAACAACAATGACTTATGGCTACAGACCTTTGAGGTTCGTTACTATTGATGCATATATATGGTGGCGTTCGTTCACCGTCACCATTTCATATTTTGGTGATAGTTAAAGAATGTCACCAAAGCTCATTAGTGATGGTGAAAAGCTCATTCCATATGGATCATGTCAGGGCATGATGGAATCAATCCACCAACCTTCTGCTTGTAAAGTAGGTGCTCTTCCATTGAGCCAACACCCTTCAAAGAATTAGACTTTTAAAATTAGACCTTGAAACTTCATAATTGTAAATTCTACAACTTTCAATAAATTAAAGTCTCAACAATATTTTACTAAACAAGCAAAGCAACATCGAAGTTGCAGGTCCATACCTAATGGTTATGGAAGTTATGATAAGTGGGTGGAAGGAAACATAATTATGTATAAGAGAATCAATATGTTCAATTGAATACTCCATTAGAAGTCAAAGACTGAAGACATTTATAATCTATAAATGACCTATAACTAGAAAATACACCAAATATTGCAAAGGAAATGTCATAAGTTGATAACATATGGAAGAAGAACATTGATGAAGACAAATGCAATATGTTATAGGTTGAGTGAAAGAAAAATATCAATGTTGTTGTTGTTTGGTGTTTAAATATGTGAATGATATCTAAACTTCTATGCAAATGTAACACGGATCTCTAGAAGCCATGAATGACATATGATAATATATATATATTATCATATGATATACATATTATAGAGATCTATAACATATATAGATTATAGATATAAATTACATATATAAACACCACAACAACATATATATACTATAATAATTATATTAATAATATATATATATATATATATATAAAATTATTATATAATACATATAATATATTATAATATATATTATCCCTTTACATAAACCAACATGCAATTTGGGATTTCACAAGTCCACACGCAAAACATGACAACAACCAACAAATAAGAGAAATTGACTTGGACAGAAAGCAATAGCTTCACCTTCATTCTTGAGTTGCTTCTGTTTATTTGAATTTGACTCATGATATTCTTTATCTGAGAAGGAATCAAAATCATCACTAGTATTAAATTCATCCAACACGGACTTTGGATATCCAAATAACATTTGCATTTTTGTTGCCATGCCTGAAAACCATGGATTTTCCTGTTGATAGTAGAATAAGATGTGTGTCTGTTGCTCCAGAGCACATTACTTATTAGTCATTGTTACCTGAAAAAACCAAAGAAACAACACAATATCATCGTACACAAAATCCCTTACCGAAATATAATCATAACTTAGCAAAGAAGTCTAAAATATTTTCGTAATTAATAAACTTTGTATTTGCAAATATTGTTTCTTTAGATTTAAAAAAGACTTTGTTGTACAACTCTTCTGTTTATTTATCCAGGATATTATATCATAGGATATGTCAGATAGTATCAACCTACAGTACCTACAGTAAAAAGACAAATTTTCTCAAGAAAATAGATTTAGAAAAGAGATTTGAAAACTATAAGTTTGTCATCAAAGCTTTACTTAATTTAACAACAAACTAGTTAGAGTTTGAAAATCAAAATCATTCATAGGAAATGAATAGGACAGTGGCCAAAGTCATTATTTATACAAATAAAGCTAGAGTCACTACTTTTATTGCAGATAATTGAAATTTGGGTAGTGGTATAACAATTAGAGCTTAGTTTCTAGGAAGACTCATCAATATCATCATTTTTTTTCCATGGTCTATTGTGTCTCTAGATCTAGATCAGATAGCTTGCCATTCTCAAGTTCTACCTTTCAAGTATTGATTTTTGGCTCACCCTTTCAAACACAATTCTACCACTCAATTTTATTTTGTTTTGTAAAGAGAATTGGTAGGACCTTCCCATCCTCTGTTTTACATAATCAATAACCATCCATCAATGATATAAAGAATAACAGATACACAACAATGGCCAAAGATGTTCTTGTTGTATACCTATGTTATAGGAATCATCTGACCTTATTAGTGTAAAGAGCCCACCATAAAAAAATAACATCCACGTGGAATTTAGTTTTTTTTAAAATCAAGCTCCAAGTAAAGCAATAAAAATATGAACATCCTTTTAGTCAATAAAATCTCTTACTTAAAATAAAAGTGGACTAGAATTGAATGTTATATCAACCATTTCAAGTAAGTAACATCGAGTGAGAAATACAATCCACGCATATTTGATTAATGAAATAATTGATTTGGTAAAACTAAAAAGTAAATGACTTAGAGCTAAGAAACACAAATAAATGACTTAGATCTAATACATGAGGTTTCTTATTCAAACTTGTCATTAAATAACTCTTCTTTATGTCACTTACCATTAAAACTTTTTTGATACTAGGTGGAAGTGGTATTGTAACATTAACCTCTAATAGTTTGTTTCGACGACTACTTCTCAAGATCTACTCCATCACTAGCATTTGGGGCTAGATAAGATACATGCAAAAACCATCGACATGAAAATAAAATCTACAACCTCGTAAAAAAATGGGAGGAAGAAAAATATCCACAAATTGAAATATACTGTAGGATACCTCATTCTTGCAACATGATTATCTTTTCATGAACAATAAAAAAATAAAGCAGGAGAAATGTAATTTTTTCCGCATTTTGACAATGAAATATTTTGCATATTCTATGAAAAATTGATGAAAAAAGACAGCTAAAGCTTGTCAGCATTAGGATTATAGTAAAACATAAAGGAACCACTCAAACACATATATAATCCTAAACATAAGTATCTATACATATAAGTATTTATTGAGGACATTGTATTTTGTGAAAATATGGAAGTCAAATCTTTCAAATAACACAATTTATGGTACCACTGCCTTATGAAGTCCATTCATTTGAGTATTTATGAAGTCCATTCAGGAATTTATTCGAAGTCCAAAGTTCAAACACTTAACATGTAGCCTAAAAGAACTCTGATTTGAAAAGGTGATAACTCAAAGATCTAGAGTATATATCTCACATTTATATATCCTAATTTCCAGACACTCAAATGACACATTTTACCATACTATTGTGAATTCAGCCCAAAATGCTAGAAAAGAATATTGATGGTTATTTTGCTAATATTGAAGCTTTATACATGCATTTATTTAAGGAGTTATCTTGCAATGTCAGACGTATCTAAGGATGCACACAATACATTGCATCTTTAGCATTGATGTGTGAACTTGAGACAACGAAGTCCAGGATTAATAGTTTGCCTACAATATGCACTAGCAGAATAGGTGAACAATACTATTCAAGGTATGTGTTATGAATACATGTATTGCAGGCCAATAAGAGTATGGTTGGAAAATTCATGTCCAATCCTTCCAATTTTACCTATACTTTTCACTAGTCTAATGGGTGAACAATAGAACTCTAGGTGTGCATTCTGTATCACTTACTTAAATCCAACACCTTCAACATAGAAATTCCAAATAATATGTCCAGAACTGGTAGGTAATTTGCAGAATGAAAGAGTTGGATCAATTGTTTATGGATAAGACTAGATTCTTACATTATTCAATGTAAATTCATGACACTTTTCAAAGCTTAGATGGAACAAAAAGGAACCAGGCTAGAAGGTTATTTATTGAATCCTTACTTAGCTAGGGTAAAATGTCAGCCCTTGTTTGTCAAAAATCATAATGTAAAAACTTTAAGAAATTCATTGAAGAGACTATAGAAATGTTCTCATCAGACCACTAACGTAAACAAAGCTAGGAAATATTGCTTTGTAAAAGAGATATTCACGGTCAAATTAACAAGAAAGTGGCCTTTTAGCATAGTTAGTGCACTAATGCTCATGTCGTATTGTCTGAGGGCATGATAGGGACTATAGGGAGTGCTCATGTACATATGGATAAGAGGTGGGGAGACATCGAGCTATGATCAGGAGGAATACAAACAATGAGGGTTAGATACTTGAGGTACCCAACCTCTTGGATTATACCTTGCGACAGGAGCCCCAAAGAGAGAGTAGCAGGACTGGTGGATATTGGTAGAGATGAATGTGGATGAAGTAGTAGAGAGTGCTACAATGAAAGTCACTGAGAAGCATGAGGCTAGCAGGCTGCAAGTGTGAGCCCTAGTTGTAGTAAAAAAGGAGCCCTAGTTTTAGTCATGAAGGGAGACCTAGACGCAATCTTGAAGGAGATCTAGCCACATTCTAAAGGAAAGACCTAGCTACAGTAAAAGGCAACCCTAACCGTAGTCAAAAGGAGGCTTAGCCACAGCAAGAGAGAGGCCTAAGATGCATTCTAGAGAGAGGCCTAATATGGAGTCCAGGGAGACATAAATATGGACTTCAGAGAGGTCAAATACGTAGCAAAAGGAAGGCTCTTATACACAACAAAGGAGGCATTCATCCATAGCAAGAGGGAGGCCCTTATCATCCATCGAGAAGAAGCATATAGCCACAGTCGAGGAAGGTCTAAATGAGCACTCAGAGAGGCTCTAGAAGTAGTAAAAGGGAGGTATTAGCCACCGCAAGAAGGATCCACAAGACAACAAGAAAGAAGCCCTAGAGGCAACATGGAAGTCTTATGTTTTGCTCTAGGTACAACATGTGAAAGAGAGGTTGTTTTGAGTGTTGTTATTGGGTGATCTTATAGGGAGAAGGTCCAATGTTTGAAGTTTAAGGTCACAACAAGAAGAGGAATTCAATGTCGGTTAAACAGGGTGATAGTGATAAGTAAAGCTTGTATTAATACGTACCACATGTATGATTACAGTCATGTTAGCTAATACTAAGTATAGCTATTCCAAGAAGACTGAAGGGTTGAAAAGAGGCTGAGTATCTTGCTTGAAGCTTGAACTAAAGGATGAAACTCAACTAAAGGATGACTTAGCTTAATAAAGTTCATGATGGTCTTTTACAATCATATACTTATGAGTGAACCCAAATCTTATTGTTGGTACTTATCCTAGTGTCCTGATAGGTGGGATATAGAAGACAAATATGATCTCCCTTTCTCCGTTGCATTCCTCCCACCTTGGAAATCAAAAGGGGACATAATGAATTTCATATGCACATACTTAATAGATATATATTCCCAATCTCTTGCCATCTATTAGTTGTGCCTAATTGAGCTAGGCTCAAGCAATTAGTCAATCCATAGCATGCATATCCCTACCTACTCTCCACACGCCTCTGGGTGGATCTCTCTATCCCTGTAGTGCTAGTAAAAGGGTTTGGGTATGGTAAGGGCTACTAGCTAGTTTTTTGAACCTTTGTATTGACATATATTTTCGCCTGGCCTTACCCTACTCTCATCTCTATGTATTCTCAAATTAAACCAACTACACAATTGGAAACTTTGTTCTTGTGTGTTATCTCAAAATACTTTTCAAACATAAAATTACAACATATTGTCACAAGGATGCTAATCATGGTTGAACAAATCAAACTTGACATCTTACATTAACAATTTTCTTTTACGTGACGTCAGTCTTCTGTTGAGGCCTTAGAACCATGCCTAAAGGGTTGGACTACATGACCGGGGGTTTGCACTGCCAATAAACTTAATTATAACTAATTATGAGAACAACATAGCATTTTTTATATACCAAATTGCCTAAATTAAAGATTAGCTTCTTGTATGAATTATAGTGAACTGATAGAAACGGAGTTAGTTTCCAACAAAAAGCACCCAAAAAAGTAGCAAAAGTCATAGGAGACACTTATTTCGTTTCTTCGATGATGGTCTTGAAGACCTCCACCACCATCATCACTTCCACATTCATCCTCCTACACCTCAAGAGTTGCAGGTACCACTATGCCCTTGTTTCTTGAAATCTTTCTGATAGGAGTCTCTGCAGCCTTCTCAGAACAAGGAACCATAACTAGATTGGCTCTATGAGGCATCAGCTCCTCACCACTTTCAACAGCTTCCATCATCAACTTCCAGTATTTAAAATCAAACTATAAAACAAATTGGTTGTAAGAATCTTCTCCAGATGCTATTTCTGTAGCTCTGGGATAATTTTTGGGGACAACAAAATGTTTTCCATTTTCATCGACATTTATTTCAACTCTACCATCCTTTACTAGAAATGATAACACAAAGATGTTTTCTACTGTCTGGGAAAATTATATTCTAGTTAGAACCAAATTCTCTAATCTGGCTTGCTTCTATTTTCGCAAAATGTTAAATATGCTTGCCATATTCTTGTCTATTTTTGATTTTTCATCTTATGGAAACTCTTTCACTGCTTTAGGTCGAGTGCTTCCTATCATCTTAGTTTGTTTTCTTTGTATTATAGCTTCCCTTTGCTTGGATTAATTATCCATTGGTCCAAGCATAGTGCAAATTTCTTCCACATGCTGGAAAACAGAAGCAGCTAAAAGCCCAATATTTCTCCATGATATTTGGCTTTGATCATCATTTCTTTCCAAATACCTTCTTCCATATGCCTGGTCACTATAGTTTCTTAGAAGATCACTATAAATAAAATCAATTAGAGTATCACCATCATTATTTTGTGATCTGTTAACAGTAGCCAAGAGTGTGGGTGTGAAATCAAAGAGTGCGTCAACATCTGTAACATTCTCATGAGGTCTCTAAACAAAATTGTGCAAGCTTTCCACTTTGCTAATTATAGCCTCAAATTTGTCAAATTCTACTATTAAAATATTTTCTCTCTTGTCAGCAATCAAAGCCTTGAAGGGATGATAATGATACCTTAGTATAGAGTGTTGCACCATACTTTGATTGTTACCACTGCATGTAGTAGCATCTTCTTTCTCTCTCAGGAGCTTATTTTGGCCTTGTTGTGATCCTTTTACCCCACCAGAGGAATCTTCTAGTGTCTAACTCAACGTTTCTTCCTCTTTAACTCTAGCTTGGTACCAACCCTTCTACCCATCCTTCTTATCACTTACTTTTGTAGTTCATAAAAATGAAAATATTCAAGAAAAGTTGGAAGGAAGGGCTTGAAATTGATATTTCTGATTGAGGATCTGCCATGAAATGGAATGACAACAAGAAAATATTTTCGTGTTGCATTGAAATGAGGGATGGCAGGGAGTTGTGATTTCTCCTACCCTGAGAAGTCTTCTTCGTAATAGAAGAGGGATGAAGGCCCACTGCAGTGGATATAAAGTATGAAGACATATGCATTGTCGAATGAATTATGTAGGTGTAGTGTGCCAATTAAGCGTGAGGATTGGGAGAAGTGACACATGTTGGAGAGTGGCCATATTATTGAAGACATGTTTACACTGAGGAAGGATACCATTTGAATATGGTAAGAATGTCAATTCTAATGTGGAGAGTTTCCAGCTCCACTTTCTCATCTACATGAGAGTGTTTGCAATTTTTATATCTTTGTCTCAGTCCCATGGTGAATATATTAATGTGAGGATCCATTGTTTCATGATCCATATGTTGGGTGCTTTTTTGAACTTGAGATTTATAAGGAAATCTCTTTAGATATCCAAAACGTATCAAAAAATTATTTGAACAATTATTGTCTTGCAACAATGTTTATTAATGATAAATTGCTTGGTAATGTACACATGCATAAAAGAGTGTGACCGATGGCATGGATACTCAGCCTTTTGGGTTGAAATGGCCACCTCTGAAGATAATATTTGGAATATCCTTTGAGCTTTTCTTTGGGATGGCATCCAAGAGCTTGGAGTGAAGACATCAAGGAACTCTATATTTTGACATATTCGAGCTGAATCGCCAAACATGCAAGAGAAACTAAAACCAGGGGTTATATAAGTAATAGCACTAGTGTATGGGAAATCCAGGCTTTTAGAGGAATATTTCCACATTTAATAATTGGATGAGGATGAATATTTCTATTACACCATGTATTGTTATTGATATGTTTGAACGTCTTGGGTGAACACTTGTCCCATCTTCAAGAACATCCAATAACATTCAAGTGCACGACAGATTTAAGGAGATCATTTATCAAATTAGTTGTCCAGCTATGAAGGAAAATCAATTTTTGGAAGAGACACATCATATTACTATCAAAGAAGATTGTGGACCATGTTAGAAAATGTATCAAAAAGGTTTTTAGAATGTCTGCTAAAATTTTACATTTAGCATTCTCTTCGCATTTTCCTATCGACTTTCACGGAGGCGAAAAGTGACAGGAGAAACTTGCGCAATAATGGAAACCACTAGAATGAGAAACACAATGAATTAGTAGAATGGAATCTGTTGCTATGATGACGCATGCGAAGATACTTATTACTCTTAACGTGGTTGTACAGGAAAAATAGTTTTTTCCTTTGAGTATAGTTGATGTATCGTAATGTAGCAATTGTTTCCCTGCTGCAATAAAACAAATATATATCCATCTCAAGGTGAAAGAATAACACTAGTATATCTTAGAATGATATGGGATATGTGTTGTGACCAATAGCTAGGAAAGTCTATATCGGTCATAGTTTGATGAAGAGATGGGTTCTGGTTTCCATGCCCGTGCTGTCAAAGTATATCGATACAAGTGATGAAAAAACATATGTTCAATTCCCTGGAACATATCTTATTTTCATTACTTGTCCAAGATAAATCCACAACAATAGTTGAGAAACTTAATCAAAAGAAAATAAGTGTGTAGTTTATTTAAACAAATGTGGCATGAGCAGAAAACATATGCACCGAATTACAAAATGCGAATTTAGTCAAAGTTCTATATAAAAGTTTTATATTAAAAAAATTCAAAGAGTTTCCAGGAAGTTGAACAAATGCAACTGCCCAACACTCATTCAATGGTCATTCGAGGAGGGTCAAATCCATCCATCAACATGAAGAGATCTATAAAAGAAAACATGGACTTTGAAGAAGGGATCCTTGATTTTTCATACCCAAATGTTGCCCAGTTATTGAGCAAGGGTCTGAAGAGTTAGTGAGGGTTTCCCTCTTTTTTTCACTTCAATATATTTTCATGCTTACATTTTTTTAATATGATGTCATTGGTGGACCTTAGTATACAGCATTGCACCATACTCTGATTGTTACTACTGCATGGAGTAGCATCTTCGTTCTCTCTCGAGGGCTTACTATGGTGTTGTTGTGATCCTTTTACCCCATGAGAGGAATCTTGCAGTGTCTGACTCAATGTTTCTTCCTCTTTAACTCTAACTTAGGTACCAAGCTTTCTACCCATCCCTTCTATCAACTGTTATAGGAGTTGAGAGCAATGCAGAAATTAAACCAAAGTTAGAAGGAAGGGCTTGAAATCTATGTTACTAGAAACCAGAAAGTTGAAACGAAATGAGAAACGATAACGAGATGAGAAACAGAGTTTTGGGATTTCACATTCAAGGAACGAGGAGATATAAAAACAAGACAAATATGAAACATCCAACCAAACACTTGTTTCACATTCAAGAAATGAGGAGAGAGAAAAACAACAAAAATATGAAACATAAAACCAAGCATTCATCATTAACATTCTTGAATATTATGGTTCATGGGTAGTTTCTCATAGGCTTTAGCTACTCACATTGGCCATTCCTTCATACATATAGTGATAAAAAAAGCTTCAATTTCTCACATAAGTCATTCTTGAATACCCATGTTTTATCCTCTAAGTTGGCAAATACGATAGTGAAGAAACACTTGGAACCAAATTCAAGTTTGATTTAGCCCTTGCATTTTCCAGATGAGTACATGATCCCACATACATTGTATATATTCTTGGATGTGACATGAGTGGTTATTGTTTTCATGGTTGGGTAACAAGATGGTGGAGATAGATTTGATCTCCATTGGATATAGAGCCAAAAATAGAGGGTTGTCTCGAGCTATTGCCACTTTGCCACTTGAAGAACCATAAATACTACAACACGTGTTTGAAGAGAAAGCTTTCAAAAATTTATCTTTAATCCATTATAATAGAAAACTAATCCTTATAATAATAAAAAATAATATATTTTAAGTATAGTTGAACTAGATATTAAATTGCTAGTTTGTGAGAAAAAAAATTAACTAAATTATTTAACTACTAATTTATAAAAATATATATATATGATATCTATACACATTGCTAATTTATAAAGGAGATTTGATCCCTTTAGGGTGTTGGTTTATCCGAAAGTAAGATGGATATAGGCTAGTATATATTATTTACCATAATTGTTGTTAAAGTGTATAATGGCTATCTCATATTTGTATTTGCATTGATTAGATGATTATTATATGTAGTCATGTTTTATATTAATTATATTAATGCATCATATATATGGTTTTGTATAGTAAATTTATTTTTATGTTAAATTTTAATAGTTAAATTTAGATATTCTTTCTTGATATTAGTTATTTTTTTATTAATTTTCATTTTATAAAATTTGTTATCTGAGTCAATGTTTCCAATTAACAAGTGTGTTGATGAATATAAATAAGTGAAATAAATTATTAAATTGTGATTTTTTTAATTTCTAATTAGTTAAATACTATATATAAATATCACTTGCAGTTATAACATACCAAACCATTCTTTTTTATTCTATAGATTTGTTTATGTTAAAATAACTTTTGAAAAAATGTTATGGCCAATAGTTTTGTTATATTCCATGGTTTTGTACTTTATATTCATTTAATTTGCTAGTTTTTGCACATGGTTTTGTTAGATTCCATGGTTCTGTATTTAATATTTATTTAATTTATTATTTTTTTCTCATCAATTTTCTTTCATAGATTAAAAAAAGCCAGAGAGACCTTGAAGTCTTGAAAAGAAATGTCATAATGTAGGTATTTTATTCTAGGCCCCTCTTAATATATTTTTGGTTGTTAGATTTTTGTGCCAAGAGACGCTTTCCACGAATATGTTATAATATTTGGCATTTTAACTCAGTCAAAAGAAAACAA